>JANHFT010009548.1:5698-20320 GCA_032467955.1 Pseudoxenodon macrops
CGCTCCCACACTGCCCCATGCCCTGCCTCACCTGCCACCCCCAAATTGCACCCCACTGTGCAAGAAGTGCATCTTACCAGAGACTGGTAGCTCTGGATTTTTCGGGGTTTTCTTAAAAAAAAAGCATCTCCAGACGAGCTTGAAAACCTCTGAGGTTGCTTTGGGAGAGAGCAGTTGGGCAGCATTCCCCCCCTCCCTGGGCACCTTCAGCCTTGGAGCCTGTAGCAACTCTTGGCCCTTGCACAGTAAAGGGAAACTTCTTGTGAGTGCGAGGCAATTAACTTCTCGCACTCGGGATACGTTTTTCTTTACATTGAAAGGGCCAGGAGTTGCTGTAAGGTTGCAGGTGCCCGGGGAGGGGGGAAACACTGCCCGACTGCCCCCTCCCAAAGCAAGGTTTCAAGCTTGGCTGGAGAGACGGCTTTTCTGTTAAGAAAACCACAAAAGGGCTGCAAGATCCGGAATGGCATGTCTCATAGCCCTTCCGCCCCATGCAGGGGTGGGTTCCAAACTTACCTTGCTGGCGGTTCGATGCCTCCCACACCACATGGGTGAGCCTCACGTGCACCCCATGTGCACTTGCATGCACAGTAAAAAAAAAGCCCTGAAATTATTTTTTTAAATGCCAAAAATGAGATAGCGATGTATGCACAGTGCAGGGTTGTTAACCTAATCTTGCATAGTTTTTTCTCTGGTAATATTGAACTGCAAACTAGGGCATAAAAAACATTTCAATACAGCTCATCTGTCTGGAACTCGCACTGCATATTGGACATAAATACAATCGAGCACGTTCAGAGATATTTCATGATAAGAGTCCTCCACTCCTATGCTCGCAACAAAATACCTTATACCACCAGGCTTGAAATTTTAGGCTTAGACAACTTAGGTCTGTGCCATCTTTGATACAACCTAAGTGTAGCACATAAAATCATTTGCTACAATGTCCTTACCTGTCAATGAATACTGCAGCTTCAACCACAACAATACACAAGCACACAATAGATGCAAACTTATGGTTCCAAACTTGGTTGCAGAAAATACGACTTCAATAACAGAATTGTCAAAGCCTGTAATGCACTACCTGACTCTGTGGTTTTTTCCTAAAACCCCTAAAACTTTAACCTTAGACTGTCTACTGTCAACCTCATTCAATTTCTAAGAGGTCCTTAAGGGGTATGCATAAGCACATCAGCATGCTTACTGTCCCTGTCCTAATATTCCCCTTATTCATATCCATTTATTGTACTAATAATCATGTTTATACTTATATCTGCTATCTAATACATGTACCTCTCAATGTTTCTGTTACTGTTTTTGAGCCCCATTTAGACTAATCTGTACTTGCATGTTGGATTTTTCTTGCCCAGGTATAAAACCTTGCTTTTCTCCACATTAAATTTCATTTTGTTGGGTAGGGCCCATTGTTCTAATCTATCAAGTTCTTTTTGAATCCTGAGCTTGTCTTCTATGGTGTTGGTTATTCCTACCACCTTAGTGTCATCTGTAAATTTGATGAGTCCTCCTTCTATTCCATCATCTAAGTCATTTAAGAAGATATTGAAGAGTACTGGGCCAAAGACCCAGTACTGTGGTACTCCACTGCTTACTTTCCTCCATGTAGATGGTAGTCATAAATGGTAAGGATGACTTGTTGAGTACGATTTGTCACATCCATCTGGTAGAGATGCTGTCTATCCCACATGATAGACACACATATTCCTCATGATATCACACATGTCCATCCCTCCTGATTGCAATGAGATAGTTTCTAACTGTTTCCCCCACTGACCTCTTTTTCATTCAAGGCCTCGCTTTGCCCAGAATTTTCTCCATTCCATGGCTGCCATCAGCTTTATTTTTGCCAAAATTCTCATACCTCAGTAGGGTGGGAGGTGCCAAACAATGGAGGGATTCAGCAAGTGACAGAATAAGGGCAACATTCTCTGTGCTGGGAAGATATGGAGGCTGAAGCTTTTTTGTTAATAGTGTGCTAATTAAAATTGGAGGTTAATGAGAAAACCAGTAGCCAAATATTAAGTAGCTAGCTAGAGGAAAATGAGCCTAAACAATATTTGTTGATCCTGTACTAGACAATTCAAGTAAAAAAGATATTTTCTCAGGTGAGGGGGAGATAGCAATGAGAAATGGGGACTGCTTATAGGAATAATTTACTTTGTACTTTGGTCCATGGTAGAAAAGAACAACAATAGAAAAAAAAGACTTGGGCCACAAGAAAAAAGCCAGATAAAAGAATGACAGAATATCAGAGTTGAAAGGAATATTGGGGGTGTTCAAAATGAACCATCTGCTCAAGCAAGAGACACAAATGGCTGCCCAATTTCTTCTTTAAAAAGCTCCAGTAATGGAGCAACCATAACTTCTAGAGGCAAGCGGTTCCACTGTTTGACGGTTGTCCCTTTCATGAAAATTCTCCTTAGTTCTAAGTTGGATGGATTTTTCTTCATAAGTTTCCATCTGTTAATTCTTATCCTGCCCTCTGGTACTTTGAAAAAATGGTTTGACCCCCCCCCCCCATTTCCTTGACAGTCCTTCAAATATTGGAGGATGGCTATCATGTCACCCCCTATCCTAATTGATACTCTCCTAACCAATTTGAAAAGTGAAAGAGAATCTAATTCTTGAACAGAGAGAGAAAAATATTCAGATTCCTTCCATCATAAACCAAGACTTCTTTTCAAAGAATATCTGACATGCCTACTAAACTCTTCTTTTCATTTTCTTTCTAGCTTCATCCTTTCCTTCAAAGTTCTCAGTTTAAAAATAATTCCATAGATGGAGTATATTTGGATGAGAAAGGAGATTTGACAGCTGACCTGGACATTGTGAACTGGGTTCTTTTCCTCAACAAAACTTTCAAGAGACTGAAATCTGGGAGTGCAGAAAAACTGACATCCAAGAATTTGAAAGTGACCATTGATCAGAAGAGTATTGTACAGGTGAAAATATTAAAAAACATGAGACTAATATTCATTAACCAAAACAAATAATCCACCCAACATTTCCTGGATAAATATCTACATTTAAAATTAAAGTCTAAATTTGTAGTATGTATGAAACATTTCAAGGAAAGAGAAAGAGAGAAGGAACATCCTATTCAATCTGATGAATTTCACATTTCCTATTGGCATCTTATTACTAAAAGTGTAATATTGAACTGGAGATGCCCAAACAGTTCTTTTTTGCCATGTTTATAAAACTAAGTTCATTTTTGGGCATTTTTCTTTCTCTTCAGACCCTTCCTCCTTCCAGGTGTGTTGAAAGATGTCATCCTGGATTCATGAAGGTCCCTGAGGAAGGGAGGCCCATCTGCTGCTACAACTGTCGTCCTTGTGCAGAAGGAACCATTTCCACCATAGAAGGTTGGTGACCCCGTAGAAAAGGGAGAGATTTTTGGAAAGAGTGCAGACTCTGACATTTTTCAAAACATGACATCCTTAAGTCTGGCTTTTAAAACTGTATATGGAAACTATTGAATACTTCATTTAGCCGAGCATAATTAGACACACAGGGATTTTTTCCCCAGTACAGGTGCACTGAATGTACTTGTAAAGTGACAGAGAAAATAGTAATAATAGCAAACAAAGGGGAAATAAAGACAACAATAAAAGAGATAAATAATACTACTACTGACATAGTCAAAGGTATAATATACATTATATATACATTAGACAGAACTGCGAGAATTAGGTGTTTAGCAGAGAAATGGTATGAGGGGAAAAAACTGTCCCTATGTCTAGTTTTGTTGGCATACAATACCCTATAATGCTGTCCAGAAGGAAGGGGTTGACACAGTTTGTGTCCAGGGTGTCAGGGATCTGTAGGTATTCTCTCAGCCATCCTCCATGCAATATACACATACGCATATGCAGACAGATTACACATGAAGACCAGCAGCTGAGTTTGTTAGAGAAACATCTTCCTTATGAAAAAAATCAGAACTTCAAGGGGCTGCTGCAGACTTGAGTATAACCTGTTATTCCTTCTTGTGTCAGAGCTAGACTAGTATAAATAGTCCCAATATCCATCCATCCAGGAATCATTGGGGAAGGGCTCTAGAGTACTTTGATGTCAACTTTGAAATGTGGTTCTTTCAATATGGGATGCAAAGGATACAACCTCTAAAAACTGCTGATCCTGGGAATACATGGCAGAGATTTTCTTTTATTTTTAATACTTGTTCTTCTTTGTTTTTACTGCCTAAAATTTCTAACCAATGCTGCCTACCAGCTATCCCCATTCACATTCATCCAAATCATCCTTTATTTCACTCCAACTATGCATCTGATGGAAGAACATGTTTTATGGTAGATGTTAATCTTGTCCTTTTCAGATGCTGAAAAATGCACCAAGTGCCCAGCTGATCAGCATCCAAACATCAACAGAGTTGAGTGTATACCTAAGATTGTAACATTCCTATCCTATCAAGAAAATCTGGGGATCATCCTAGCTTCTCTTGCCTTGTTCCTGTCTTTGGTAACAGGATTAGTCTTGGGAATCTTCATTAAATTCCAAAAAACTGCCATAGTCAAAGCCAACAATCGGGATCTCTCCTACACTCTCCTCATCTCCCTCCTGCTCTCCTTCTTGACCTCCTTCCTATTCATTGGTCAGCCAAGGAGAGCCACTTGCCTGTTGCAACAAGCAACATTCAGCAACATCTTCTCAGTTGCCACTTCTACCATCTTGGCCAAAACAGTCACAGTGGTGATCGCATTTTTGGCCACAAAACCAGGGAATAAAGTACAGAGGTTGTTGGGGAGGAGCCTGGCCAACTCCATCATCCTTTCTTGTTCTGGTGTCCAAGTTGTCCTCTGCAGCATCTGGTTGGGCACCTCTCCCCCATTCCTTGAGTCGGACATGTCCTCACAATCTGCAGAGATCATCCTGCAATGTAATGAAGGTTCTGTTGCCATGTTCTACCTTGCCCTTGGCTACATGGCCTTCCAGGCTCTCATCTGCTTTGTTGTGGCTTTCCTGGCCAGGAATCTACCTGGGGCGTTTAATGAAGCCAGACTCATCACCTTCAGCATGCTGGTCTTCTGCAGTGTCTGGATATCCTTTGTCCCCACCTATCTCAGCACCAAGGGGAAGTATATGGTGGCCGTGCAGGTCTTCTCCATCTTGGCTTCCAGTGCTGGCCTGCTTTGCTGCATCTTCATCCCCAAGTGCTACATTATTTTTATAAGACCTGATCTGAATACAAAAGAATATTTGATGTCAAAGTGAAATAAAAATTAACTTTTTGTATGTCTTTCCCCAAAGAGTTATGATTATTATTTGCTACACTGATCTTCCTTAAAAAGCATATAATCACATATAAACCACAGTAATGTAATGATTGGTACAGTAATCATATATTGAAATAATCCATGGTATTTTTCTAATTGTTTATCCATCAATCCCCAGAGGAAATATTCTGGCTTCAATTGAATATTTATGTTTAAAATCCTCTGTATCAATGTTTGTATTTGAATTCAATTTTTTAAGCTTTTTTACTTGCCTACTATGCATAATATAATGTTCCTCCATGTTTTTTACATTTCAAACTCTACAAAGTTTCCCCAAAAAAGCACCTACATAATCTCTGGGAGTGTTTTATATGAGCTGGTTTGAGAACTAACACTAGGGGTACCCCAGGCAATCTTTCTTGCCTTGTGCTGCCACTGTCTCATCCCCACCAAGGTTCCTGAGAAATCCAAATATTTAATTGCTGAATTGGAATTCAAAATCCCCCACTCCCTATCCCTCAGCTTCAGTGTTAAGATTTTGAAGCTTCACAATGGCCATGGTCATGTCCGCTTCAGGGTTGACAGTTAGCATATGTTTGTGCGTTTTTGTGTGTTTAAGGGGAAAGGAGAGGGAAAGCAGGACATTGTCATGACTGACAAAATTGAGAAACATGCCTTGTAACATCATCCTTTCCCATTCTTTCCCCAGAGAATAAAAATGACTCTCATTTTCCTCATAAATTAAATATTCGCCCATTTTCTTTCTTTATTAAATTTATATCCCAAATTTCTTCAGGAGCCCAAGATAGTGGACATCATCCTCGTTCCTCTTTTCCCTCCATCCAATCATTGTTTGAGTTAAAGAATTGAGTAAATGTGATGATGTTGCCTACAGGTGGACTTGGACTTTGGTTCAGCTTTGTGAAGCACCAGAGAAATAGTAAACTCTGCTGGGACTTGTTCTGACCCAGCTCCCAAACACGATGTGCCTTTTTTATTTAATGAAACATTCCCTTTATTAGGAGCTCCAGTAGCTGCTCTCTCACAGCAGGCTACAAAGTCTTTAAGTCCCATGGAAAGTGATCTCTCTTTTCCCCTGAAATGGCCCCAACACACCAGGAGTCTCTCCACATTTTCAAAGGAAATCCTGGAAGGTTCGCTCACTTTCTTCCAGCAGCAGACAGACACAGACAGACACACACACACACACACACACACACACATGCTCAGAAGGCACTGCAGATTCCCAGAAGAATTCTGATAATTTCCAGACAGGATACGGAAGTGCAGGCTATCAGTGGCCGACCGGCAGGGAGATGAATAGTTATCTGCCACACCTATTCATCTCCGCCCTCTGCCTTCACAATGTGAAAGTGTAAGAATATTGACATTAATACATTAATACTCTCAAGGCTTATCAGGGTATTTGGAGTGGAACAACTGTAAAAGCTTTGGGGCTCTGACATCTCACTTGTTCACCCATTCAGACTGAGAGGACGGAAGTGTTTCCAGAGACCAAACATTGTACTTTGCCCCTATTTTTTCTAGAATCGAGGATCTCTTTGATCTCAAAATGCTGTTCTCCTTTGATGACTAAAGGAACAGGAACAGTCTGGCCTGGTAGAAGTAAACTAACATGAAACACAGAGTGAATCCTCCTAAGGGTTTGAGTAGTTCTAATTGTACCGTGACTGGGTTTACAATTCTCACAATAGGAAAAGGTCCCACATACTTAGGCCCCAGCTTTTTCCACTTCTGGGTAGTCTGTAGGTATTTAGTTGAGAGGAAAATCTTATCTCCTACTTGATATTCCTTCGGCATAACTCTTTTCTTGTCAGCTTGTTTTTTATGTGCTCGGTGAGCCTCATCAAGTGTCTTGCAAGTGATGGGCCAGATACACTGAAGTTGCTCAATCCACACTACTAAGGAAGGGATTTGAGCTTCTCTTACAGCAATTCTGGAATGGGTACAAAATCTTGACTGAAAACCACTTTGAATGATAATTTATGTAACACATGAGGTATTCAAGAACCGAGTTAGCCCTTTCACAAGTCCTGTTAGTCTGTGGATGATGGGAGGAGCTTAAGCCTTGGGCAGAGCCTAACAACTTTAGGAACTCCCTCCAGAAGTGGGAGGTGAACTGGATCCCCTGTCTGAAATTATTCTTTGAGGGACGAGTAGCCTATACACATGTTGAATAAAGAGTTTGGCCAACATTTTTGCTGATGGAATCTTGGAGCAGGCTACCAAATGCACCTGCTTTGAGAACAAGTCCGTGATCATAGAAATGACCGCTCTATTTCCACCACTCTCGGGTAGTTCAACAATGAAGTCCATGGATAGTTCTTTCCAAGGAGCACCAGGTCTAGCAACGTTCTGGAGTAATCCAGGTGGCTTTACAGGTGGCCTCTTTGCAGAAGCACACACAGGACAGCTAGCAACGTAGGCTTCTATGTCTTTTTTCAAAGATGGCCACCAGAACTGCCATTTAACTAAGTATAACATTTTCACAAACTCAAAGTGTCCAGCAGCTTTCGAATCATGGACCTGTTGTAATACAGCTCCCCTAACACTGGTGGGGGGACATACAGCTTGGCATTCACCCATGTGATGCCAAGGCCATCACAAACAGTATATTCATTTGAGTGGGACATGAAACAGTCATCAGTTTTTAATGCCTCCTTTAGATCCAGGACCACCTTCCCCTAGGCTCTGGTGACCACAGGAGCAGCCAATTGCTTGGAGGGGATAACTGGGTGGATTACTTCCGGCTGGGTGTTATTATATTGGGGTAATCTAGATAGAGCATCTGCCATAAAATTCTTTCCCCCAGTGAGGTAGCATAGAGAGAAGTTGAACTAATTAAAGTATTGTGCCCAACAGACTTGCTTGGGTGACAGACTCCATGGTGTTTTTAAGGCCTCTAGGTTCTTATAGTTGGTCCACACCTCAAAAGGGTGTTTTGCCCCTTCGAGGAAATGCCTTCAGGTTAACAGGACCCATCGGACAGCAAAAGCTTCCTTCTCCCATATTTCCCACCTCCTTTTGGTCTCAGTTAATTTACGGGAGGTGTAGGCGCAGAGTTGTAAAATTCCAGCAGCATTTGCTGGAAGTAGTAGCACCCCCACAGCTACGTCACTGGTGTTGGCTTGGACTATGAAAGGGGCATCCATGTTGGGATGTTTAAGGATGGACTCAGCCACAAACAATCGTTTCAGTTTCTTAAAAGCTGCCTGGCACTCCATGGTCCGCTGATGGGGGCAGCTAGGCTTTCGCTTTGGCTTTGCTTCCCCGTTTGTCTTTAGGAGATTGGTAATGGTCAATGCAATTTTAGCAAAAGAGGGAATGAATTGTCAATAAAAGTTAACAAAGCCTAGGAAGCTTTGCACTTGCTTGCGGGTGTGTTGGGCTGCCCACTCTATGACTGCCCAGACTTTCTCTGAGTCCATTTCAATACCCTCATGCAATATGTGATAACCCAAATAGTCAATTTTGGTCTGGTGAAATTCACACTTTGACAATTTGGCACACAGTTCAGCGGCCCTGAGTTTTTTCAGGACTGAACACACTATTTTCACATGTTCCTCCATGGTCTCAGTGTAAATAAGAATGTCATCTAGGTAAACCAGAACCCCCTTGTAAAGATCTTCATGCAGCACCTCATTAATCAATTGCATGAACACAGCCGGTGTCCCCTGTAACCCAAACCAACGCACTCTAAACTGGAAACAACCGAAAGGGCAATTGAAGGCAGTTTCCCACTCATCCCCTTCCTTAATTCGAACTCTGTAGTAAGCTTCTCTCAAGTCCAGCTTAGTGAAAATTTTCCCTTTGGCTAGATGAGCTAACATGTCCTTCATCAGGGGTAATTGGTAAATATTTTCTATGCATATGGCATTAATATTTTATTGTCCTCAGTTTCAGTCCCATTTTTCCCACCACCTCTGGGCTGATGATGGTGCACCCGGAGTCCAAAAGGACTAACATCTTCTCTTGGGCCCCAGATGAGGGCACCCTTACCTCCACTAGAATGGTCATGGGGCCTACATGCTGACTTACCAAGGGGTCATCGATAGAGTTGGTTTCACTG
The DNA here is from genome assembly GCA_032467955.1 of Pseudoxenodon macrops. NCBI lineage: Eukaryota > Metazoa > Chordata > Lepidosauria > Squamata > Pseudoxenodontidae > Pseudoxenodon > Pseudoxenodon macrops. The sequence continues at coordinate 15,041 of JANHFT010009548.1, forward strand.
TCCCCTGGGGTGGTTGGAGTTCCCAACTCCCCCCAGGCCTGCAGGAGTGAAGTCTACGATCTCCACACCTTTCAGAGCCATCTCACGGTTCTTTGCTGGCAACTTCTCAGCTCTCTTTCCTCCAGCTGAGGTCTGTTTGGAACCAGGTTTGGCAATCAGCAGCTCGGTGCCTCTCCTTCCCACATCTGAAACAGGCGGTGGACTTGGGCTTGGCTGTTTGCTCCCCTTTCACAGTTCTAGGGGCCTCTTTCAGGGTGGAAGGGAAAGGCTTGTTCCAAATGCACCCCCCCAGTACTGATCACTGGCCAGGTCAATTTCCACATCAGCAATCAACACATACCAGCCCCTCAGGAACAACAGCTTTTGTAGACATCATTGAGGTCATCCTTGTAATATTCCATCAGGTCCTCTTGGGACCTCCCCCACATGTGGCAAACCAGCTGGCAAAATTGCTGGGTGTATTCAGCCACTCCCCCTGGGTTAGGGTTTTCATCCTGGTTCTAGCTTTGCGTTCAGCTAAGGGATCATCGAAACGTACTCAGAGGGCCATTGTAAACATGTCATAATCCCACAGCAGGGGGGAATTCTCATTATGAAGGGCAACCATCCACTCAGCTGCAGTCCCTTCTGGGCCATGATGACACACCACACTTTTGCTACTTCTGATGCAAAATCCTCCTCATATTCCTGCATGTAATTCCAAACTTGGGCTAGTAAGAAATCCCAGAACCTTGGGATCCCTTCCATATTTTACTCCCAATTGAGGAACATTTGGAATTCGGTGCCTCTGGGGAACTACCTCCCCCACTAGGGGGGCTGGGCTATAGCCACCACTTCAATTCCTGCAGCCTGGACTGACTTTGGCTGAGCTCTAGGAATCACTTCTGGGGCTGCAGAGGCTTCTGCTTCACCCACTGTTTCCACAGCCTTCTCACACACAGGCAAGGCACACCTTTCATGTGGTTTCCAACTCTCAAGAACTTCATGCAGGAGATGCAGGGCTTGAAACAGTATGTCTTCTTTGTCAGTTTCCTGCCAGGCAGCCTCCCAACACCGGCATCTGGCAGCTGTTACTCTGGAGGGAATCTCCTCCGGGACCTCCATTCGTCCTATGCCCAATGACCATGTGGCTCAGACCGACTTCTCCTCAAGCTGCAGTTCAGACATCCACTCGGTCTTCTCCCAACCATGGTAGGACTGGGGGATAATCAACCATGTCCTCTTGGTCACTGCTGTGGTTAGACATTTTTTTGCTCAGCCCCCATGGTAGAGATATCTCTGGAATGGCGGATAAAGCAGATCTTGCTTAATGTCAGGTGTTCTGCCATTCAAACCCAAGAAAGGAAAACCCCAACTCCATGTTTATAGAGAAAGGTACTTTTACTGAGTTTGAACTGATAGCAACAAAAGAAAAGCAAGATTTGAGGCTAAAGATGCAAAAATTGCATATTGAAAGTCTTCCCAGACCTGTCCCACCAAGGACCCAATGTCCAATCCCCAGCCTCCAATGGTGTCATGTGGGGTACATCTTCAGGTAGTACCAGCCATCTGGTATGCCAGGATGGTTGACCTTGACTTGCTATAAACAAGACAATGCACAGTAGACAATGAGAGCAAACCTCCCTTTTCCTCCCTTCTCGGTCACACAGTGAGACATCTTCACCAGCTTGCTTCCCCACCCAAATCTCTAATCTCCTCCCCCCTGTTTCTATGGCAGCTGATAGCAAGCAAGCAACATGGAGGCTGACATTAGTGATGGAGCACCCACCCATAGTTCATATTAGTTTACAACATGAACTAACACACTTTGTATTCAGTTTTTCCTCATAATTGAGGGTAAATTATGCTTTTGGTATTTTTTTCTTTATTTCATAATGATACCAATTACATTTATTATATTTCTTTTCTTTCCAAGGAATAACCACTGTGTTGACCATGACAACTTTGAGCATCAGCGCCAGGCATTCCTTACCTAAGGTCTCCTATGCTACAGCCATGGATTGGTTCATAGCTGTATGCTTTGCCTTTGTATTCTCTGCACTGATTGAATTTGCGGCTGTCAACTATTTTACAAACATTCAGATAGAAAAAGCCAAAAGGAGGGGGGTGAAATCCATCCCTGAATGTTCAGCAGCACCTGTACAGAAGGAAATTTGTACAGAGGAGACATCCACGGTAATACCCATTACTAGCAAAATGACCCCTGATAACATGCTAAAAGATGTTTGGAGAAATGGGTTGAACATTTGGTGTGGCTTTATTTTAGGTGGACATTTGAAACATCAGGGGCCAGGTTGAACAGTTGTTGAGGGTCTGAGCATTGCAGAGTGGTAGGACTTCAAAGGGCTTGGGGAAGTCTTGCATGTCTACTTGAGGCCTTTAAAGCAAATTTCATCTATTTCCTGGTTAAAGATGGGAGAAACCTGTGATGTCAGTGTCCAGCAGTCATGGTGAGAGACATTATGGGTAATACTAGAGAGGATTTTGTACCCTTGGACCCATAGCCTGCTGACTCCTGCTTTACCCTCTCTCGTGTTCTGATTATTTGTATTTCTAAGAATGGCCAACTTCTTGATGACTAGATAGTGTACAGAAATTGAAATCAAAGATGCAAACATCAAACAGAACAAAAAAGATAATTATTCCAGTGGAAAAAATATTCACTAAAAACCCCTGTAAAAGTTGGAGCTGTTCAAAGGGTCATGTATATGGGACCAGAGTTAGGGCCATTTGAATCTTGGGGTGCTGGGAAGACAAGAAAATCCTGCCTGGTTTGGATCCAGATCTCTATATTATCCTACAGGATGGGAAATAACATCATGAGAGAGACAGTTGCACAAATAATTAGAGCATGAGCCATTTGCCATCTTCAATTGTGCACAGAAACTTCCTGATAATTAGTACAACTTTGGTAACAGAGGTATACTCTGGTAGTAGCCCCACAACTTTCATTCCGCTGCATTCTGGACCAGCTAAACTTGAAATAGTCTTGAAATAGCCTTCAAGGGCAACCCATATAGAGGATATTGCATTAATCCACCTACAAGATGACCAAGGCATGAGTGACCATGAGAAAGATCTAGTACAATTGATCCACAAGATAACAGATGCTACCAATGTTTTGAGCCAGAGCTTAATGTTCCAGGTCGATTTTCAATTTATGCACCAGTTTTATCTAGGGAGGGATAATCTCATTCAGAACTAAGATGGAGAGACCTAGACCCAGTTGTGACAGCTTTGGTAAATAACTTATAGCAGCATGGCTGGGCACATTATGCATAAGCTGGAGTTTCAAATCTCCTCTGCTGAATCTACCCAATTTAGCCTCAAATGTAGCTGCTGAGAACACCTATTTTTCACTGTGTGCTACCCTGATGTCGTCCATCTAACCCAATGTACTAGAGAGATAATGCACAATTTCCCCTCATACCAAAAAATTATATAACAACTTTCTGCCTTATAGGGTAAAAGTGTAAAGCTAGAAATTTTAATTCTTTTACACTTTTCGAGAAAAATCAATCTTGTAAGAATTAAAGAAAATAAAACTATATTTAAGCAAATACATAGTCATATAATATATTGCATGAAATGATTTGAACAAATACATTCCATGTGCTCAGTAGAGGAGATGGTGCTGATCTGCTATAATTAGTGATCTAGAACAATATTTATACTTATAAGTTAATTTTCATTGAATGAATTAAAATAGTCTGGAAAACATTCTGAAATTATGCAGAAATGTCTTATTTATCTAGACTGATAGGAAAAACAAGGCAGTAATGCTAAACTAATAAACACTGACAACTATAGATCAAAATTCTAACACAGAATCCCACCAAATATGGTACCTACCGTATTTTTCGCACTAAAAGACGCACTCCCCCAAAAGTGGGTGGAAATGTTTGTGCGCCTTATAGAGCAAATATTGTTGTGGGGGGAGGGGAGTTGTCACTGCTGCCGCTGTTCACTGCCGCCAGGGAATGCTGGAGCCTTTGTTGTCTTCGACGTCACTTCTTTGCACCAATGATAATGACCTACAAAAAGGAGATATACCAAGATACCAATTTAAGCATTTAATACTTAAATAAGAATAAAAGAACTACACAAAACAATACAAGAGGTACACAAATACTTACATAAAAGTGTTAGTAGTCTTTAACTTTAAGATGTTTCCACATCATTTTTACATTGGCACTCTCCTCACTTCCACTTTTCTTGAACTTGACTCTCGGATCATCGGCTGTATGATGGTGTGCTCTTAACCACTTTTCCACTGTAGGAATAGGGTCCCATTTTGTAACAGGTAGGCCAATAACACTGATAGTCATGAGGTTGGCTAAATTAGAAATGGTTAGGCGACTTCTGCTCTCTGAACATATGAGGTTCATTTTCGAAAAACCTCTTTCCACTTCTGCAGAACTTACAGCAATTATCCTGGCAATATCTTTAGCTTTTTTAATATTGTCAGGAATTGCATAGTTCTTGGAATCTTTTAAAACATTGTCCACAAAATCTCTATAGTCATTGATGTTAATGTAATTAAAATGTCACCAAATGTGCGCAATTGTTCTTCAGCTGCTGTCCATGAACTACTACTTCTGCAATATTCCAGTATGCTGGCTCCAAAGAATTTAGAAATTGTAATTTATCCGTGGTTGCAATTGGCTACCTGTTTTTAAATGTTCACAATCCATTAGTCTTTTCTTCACATTTGTTATGATGCTGTCTAAAAGTCTTTCCTGATTAAGTCCAACAAATTGATGATTTTGTACAAATTTGATACTTTTGAAGATTTCTGAAGTAATTAGTCAATCAACTTTTCTTTCATATGGACCCTTTCCCTTTCTAAGCTGTTCAAATGCTTTAATTGATCTTGTCATCAGTTTTTTAACCTTTATGATGTCTATATTACTTGGTTGCAGTGCATTTGAAAGAAGTGCAATTTCTTCCAGAATATTGATCATCAATGCGAAATCATTTAAAATATATATATTTTCCAGATGGGCAGCCATACATGAGTATTTTTTCATTCACATGAAAATACTGATGTAGTGCTGGATAAGCATGCCACACAGCAGGTGACGTCACAGCGATGCCGGGGAAAAAGAACAGTCTCCGTTCTTAGAACCCGAATTTTTCGCGTTTGGGGACCCCTTGGGGCGCGATGAGCCTGGAGAGCCAAGCGGAATAGAGGGAGAGCCTGGGGGGCAGCGAAGTGAAGGACGATCACACGCTGCAACGAAGGGATTCCCTGACAACCCGACGCGAAAGTGCCGGTCA
>JANHFT010009550.1:17426-29270 GCA_032467955.1 Pseudoxenodon macrops
GGACTGCAGCCAAGAAATTAAAAGATGCTTGCTCCTGGGGAGGAAAGCTATGGCAAATCTAGACAGCATACTAAAAAACAGAGACATCATCCTGCCAAAAAAAGTGTGTATAGTCAAGGTTATGGTTTTCCCAATTGCAATATATGGCTGTGAAAGTTGGACCATAAGAAAGGTTGAGCACCAAAAAATTGAGTCCTTTGAACTATAGTGCTGGAAAAGACTCCCGTGAGTCTCTTGGACTGCAAGACAATCAAACTGGTCAGTCCTAGAGAGATCACCCCTGACTATTCTTTAGAAGGCCAGATTCTGAAGATGAAACTCAAATACTTTGGCCACCTAATGAGAAGGAAGGACTCACTGAAGAAGAGCCTAATGCTGGGAAAGATTGAGGGGAAAAGAAGAAGGGGACGACAGACAATGAGGTGGCTGAAGCAGTAGGCATGAGCTTAAATGGACTCCAGAGGATGGTAGAGGACAGGAAGGCATGGAGGAACATTGTTCATGGGGTCACAATGGGTCGGACACAACTTCGCAACTAACAACAACATCCTTGTATGTTGTGTGAAGTCTTTTCTAAGCAGCATTAGTGCATTCAACTTTAATAGTTCTGTTTCATCTCACATCTCATTTAGGTCTACCTCATTTAACAAGAGGAATCATTGCTCCTTGGGAGTATCTATTGCAGAAAAAACCTCTGCCTGGAATTTAGTAGGGCATTCCTAACTGAAAAGGCTATTATTTCTTCAAGTTTAATCACAAACCCTCCTTTCTCCATTTCATAGCAGCTCAGGATTGTCTTCTGAAGCACATTTGTTATCCTTATTATCTAAGTAGGTAGATAAGTAGGTTGTTTACTTAATGTTAGTGCATGAATAATAAATTGTTGAACTGCACTTCTGTGCAACCAATTTTTCTTTGATCTGGAAAGACAGACAGAGCTGAACTGTGCTTTTGTACTATATATCTTGCTACCAGAATCAGTTTGGTAACCCTTGAATTGGAGGCACAATTCCTTTAAACTGATTAATTTTCAGCCACAAAGGAAGGAATGTTACCCCTTTAATTAAGGCTGAATTCATATTGGATGCATCACAGGAAATACAGCTTGGATAAGTATAGGTCTCAAAACATTAATGTACTATTGTTGTGTTTGACTTTCCCTTTGCATAAGGAACTTGGGGTTTTGTTTGTTTTTAATCTTGTTTTAGTTGAATGGAAATGTAGTGCTGGATGGATGGAAGGACTATAATATTTTGACATCATGCTAGTCCAAGTTTCAATGGGATTCAGCATATTGACAAAACCAAGACATCTTAGGCGTATGTTTTTTGGGAGGCATAACATGTTCCTGAAAACAGCAATTGTGTTTTATTCACCTGATTTTAGAGTTAAGTGTGTCTATTCTGGGTGGAATTGGTTTTAAGGTTAGAAAATGAAAACATTTATAAGTGTTGTTTGGTTTGGACCAATTATATGATCAAGGGTATATTGGCAGTGTGTGTTCTTATATTTTAAACTGTGTATCTAAAAAGGGGGACATAGACAAAAACTTGTTTCAGACAATATTTACATCTAGAATAGTGATTTTGCAGAAAGATCTGACCATGTTCATGTGAAAGCCTTAATAAAGCTTACAAGTTAATGTTAACATTTCAATCATTGCAGTTTGGTCCAGGGTTTAAGGCACCAGGCTAGAAACCAGGAGACTTTGAGTTCTAGTCTTGCCTTAGGCATGAAAACTGGCTGGATGACCCAGGACCAGTCACCAGTCACTCTCTGAGTTTACGACATCAGGCTCAGGTGACAAGCCAGTGGGTCAATTGCTGTCTCAGCCAATGAATCAACATTTAGTTGATGTTAAAAAAAGTGAACCCTTGTGGGAAAATGCTAGGAGGGAAAAAATAATAATTACAAATTACATTTGCTTATGATTGTAATTTTCTTCTACAGTTTCTTCTATCCTTTATTCAGCTTTGGAAATCTATCTGGTGCTAATTATGTGGCGTTTTGCAGGCCCCTTGAGTATTTGTAATTTGTACTCTGAAATTAGATGCTGGTAGTCCGGAGGGCTGTGAGGAAGAACTTAAAAGAGCAAAATTATTCCTTTTTGGATTCTTATATTTATGCATTAATTCTGGTTATTTTTAGCAGGCCAAATTTCATTATTTTGAGTTTCTTACCAAAACTATTCCTTAAGTTCTTATTTCCATGATACATGCAAGAAGTGGCCTTCTTCATCCAAGTTATTTGCAAAAAATCAATAAATGAGGACATAATCTTGCTCCTATTAACAATGTTAATCCTTACCTGTATCTGGTTTGTGAGATGCTTAACTGATTTCGTTTGGATAAACTTCTCTCTCTCTCTCTCCCTCTCTCTCTCCAACGTATAATTGGTGCAAACTTGTGCTTAGGATAATTTATCAACTACATTTTTATACATGGAAGTGGAATTAATACATATCTGCCCTTGAATGGTTTTATGGCTCATTTTGCAATTTAGCAGTACTTGATGGGAACATTTCAATTCCGGGCATGCTGGGTTCCAAAAAAAGAGAAAACAATAAATTTAGAGTACATCATTGTCTGTCATTATGAAATAGAGTTCATGAACCTAATATGAAAAGGTTACCAAAGCCTGATCTTGGGAAGGTATATGTGTGTGTGTATAGAGAGAATATTAGAATAATCATCACATTAGGAACATTTGGCAATAGCTTTCTATGATTAAAAAAATAAAGCAATAATTTTAGTATATGTAATTTCCTTCCTTCCTCCTTTTCCCTCCCTCCCTTCTTTCCTTCCTTTACAAAACCTGTTTTTGTCCTAATACGAACATTCAGCTATTTTTTCCCACACTTCTTTCTCCCTACATACCTTTCCACACACACCTTTTTGTTGGTATCCCCATTAGAAATATTCTAGATTTATCTAAGGGGAAGTCAAACAGCCAGGGATAACCAAGTACAAACAGAACACATTACCTCTTATACATTTGCAGGATTCTCCCCCCCCCCACCATGTATACATTGGAACTAGATTGTGATGTTTCTCTGTGTCATATATGTGTGTGTATGTATGCAATTTCATTTTAATGTATGCTGATTAGTGTACATTTAAAGTGACAATAATGTTTTATTCTATTCTTTTTTGTTCTATTCCTATTCCTATTCCTATGTATATGTATATGTATATGCATATAACAGTGTCATTGAAGTTCTTCCTTTCGCAAATCTTGGAACTGTTCTGAAGGGCTACATTGTGTGATTTTAAAACTAATTCTTTCCAATATTATACTAGAGCAAGACTTGTGTCATACCAGAGGTGGGTTGCTACTGGTTCTCCCCGGATCGGACAAACCAGTAGCTGTGACAGTGGGAGGCTCTGCCCAACTGCCCAGATGTCTCTGCACATGCGTAGAAGCTTCTGCGCATGTGCAGAAGCATCACGTGCGTGCGGACATGCCACTCCCAATGGGGAACCGGTAAGTGAAACCCACCACTGTGACCCACTGTCACATTACTTAACAGAGCTCTGCACCTCCCTTCTGCATCACATTGTAACCTTGCTGTAATCATTACTCTTTTTAAATACTGCAGATTTTTTTTCCTTTCACCTAATCTCACAAATGTTCAATCTCAGAAAATGCAAGAGATCCTCAGACCTAGAACATTGTTGAAGTATTTTGGAAGAGAAGAGAAAATACCAAAGTAAAGAACTGTGGTAATTTAGTATGAACTGTTCTTACCTTTTGCAGTTCTACACACAATTGGTGTAGAATGCAGCAGCATGGGCAGTTTTTAGGTGGCCTACGTTACACTGCTATTCTGTGAGTGGCATTGGCTACTTGTTGGGTTCCGGGTATAATTTGTTCTAACCTAGGCTTTCCAAGAGCATGAAGCAGACTCCTCATCCTGATAAAACCTCTTTTATTTATGGTAGGTTAGAGGGAATTCCTCTCCAGCAAAGTCCCGGAAAACAGTATTTCATGAGATTTCACAACTACAGACCTTTATCAGGCTTGGAGAGTTGCCAGGCCAATATCTTCCAAACGCCACGCTATAGCAGCAATTCCTTGGCAAGAAGTCAGGAACAGAGCTTAACCCTAGTACATTGAACTAATTGTCTCCTGCAAACTCCCCTCCCCTTTCACTCTTCTTTATTCGCTATGGGAGGGGCCATTCACCATCCACCTGTGCCTTTTCTCCTGAGTTGGCCCTTGTTCCTTAGTTGTTCCCTTCTCCTGGCAGCTCTGTCCATGCACACATTGGGAACAGGGTCCAGCTGTTCTTCTGTCCCACTAATATCCGACTTGGAAGGCAGCTGATAATTGTTGGAAGGCCCTGGACACACCTGAGTATAAGATGATTGTTGTGATTGGTTGTGGTATGATTGGGAAATGAGGGGCATGAGCTGTTGCTTTTTACAAAGACTGAACCAAAGAATGTGTTGAAGAGGTTGGCCCTAATGGTTTCATCATTACAGTCTTTCCCATTTGGCCCTTTTAGTGGTGGGATGGATCTTGAGTCTTTAAGTTTGCTGTTTATAAAATTGTAGAAGGCCCGGGGGATTTAGTGCACATTAGGTTTTCCTCTTGTTTGCTGTGATAACTGATGCATTCTGCCTTTATCTGTCGGCATAAGGTTTTGTAGCAACTTTTGAAGTTAGCTACATAGCCAGGTTTGTTTTTGCGCCAAAGAGGGGTTTTTTTGTCTGAAGCTTCTTTATTGTTATGGGTAATTTGTTTTTCCTGTTTTGGGGGGTTATTAGTAGTACATATAGTTTGATGATTCTTTGACTTCTTGCAAGAAAATGTTATAATGGTCTTCGGCAGTGATGCAGCCAGTGAATAGAGTTTGCCAATCCAGAGTTGAAAGGTCGTCAATTATGAGATTATAGTTGGTTTTTCTAAAGTTATACTTTGGGATTCCATCATTATGATTGTCTTTGTAAGGACATAAATTGAGACAAAAGTCTACCATGCTGTGGTCACTGTTGGAAAAGGGTTCATTTATTTGTAGACCATAGAGTGAGTTTAAATTATTGCAGAAGATGAGATCAAGGCACTTGTTGAGTCTAGTGTTGTCTGTTATTAGTTGGTCCAATCCCAGATTAGTGATGGCATTGTACATAGTTGTATGTATTGGTTCTGTTGTACATTTGTTTAGGGTCCAGTTAAACTGTCCAGAGTCACTCCTAGATGAGATGGTTCCCCCCCTAATTTAATAAATAAAGAAATTTCCAGGTCTGTGAGATACATTGTAAAGTAATCCAACATTATTATCCTCCTGGAAGAAAGAATTGGCATACTACAAGAAAAGTACATCAGTGTTTCAGCTCAGTTCATATGCAGTTGTAAAAAAAAAATGAAATTTTTGAAACACTTCAAGGAAGACCAAGAAATTAGTAAATCAGGGCTGGGTGCATGTTCACAAAGTTGATTGGACTAGTGTCTATGATGGTGTAATTGGTTTTGTTATTGTTGTCCTCTGTTAATATTTTGATATAATAAATTTTGACATTCTGAATGTGTCACCAGGTTTATCAGATTGTTATAACTTTTCCAACTTCCTTCATATCTCAAATTCTGGGATGGGAAAGGATCTACAACAGGGCTGTCAAACTCATGGCATCATGGCATCATCATGTGACGTATCAGGACTTTCTTCCCCTTTGCTAAACTGGGCATGGGCATGGCCAGCATGTGATGCATTTGGCCCATGGGCTGTAAGTTTGACAGCCCTGATCTACATGATCAGATTTTGGAGTATCAGTGTGATCCATCAAAATATTTCAGATGTTCTGGGAAAGAGTTGGCAGTCCTAAGATTGGAAGGATATGTCATTATGACTTCTATCGTAAGATCTAAAGCCAGAAGCCTTGATTGATGAGCTTTGCGAAATCATTGGGTGACCTTGAACATGTTGTTCATTTTTCATCAAAATATTTATGATCCAGCTTGTTATGAAAGTAAATGAGCATAATTTTAAAGGCTTTGTACATTGACATTGACCTATAAACTTTAGAGAGTGAAAATATGAACATCTCAGGGTGTCCCTTAAATTCCATTCATAGAAAATTACCATTTTTCTTCCTGGAACATCATCCCTATATATCCTTCCAGCTTTAGATGAAGAGATATTGGCTCTGTCAAACCAAGATCTTTTAGAAAAAGCCCCAACTGTTATTTTCCTTTGCTTTTTAGAAAGTGTCTATGTGTGACTCTGGAGACCACATAGTTTGGTAGTTCCTATGGATAATGAGGTTAACAGCTGTTTTGCAAATTTGTTAAAAGGCACCCTACTCTAGGGAATTCACAAGCTGTAAATCAGAATTGTCAAGCTTCTAGGTCTTTGTTTTAAATTTTATATCCAAGTTGAAAGTGAGATGCTCTCATAAAGAAAGGCAAATTTTATTATATTTAGCAACACTACCAATCTCTCCCTCATCCCTTGTCTCTCTTTTGCGCACACACAAATACCCATCCATATATCATTAATATACATATCTCCTTGAGGTACTAGAGACAGAAGATTTTTCCTGGAGAAATATTCGAAATTGTAGTTTATTGTAACCTCCAAACTGAGATACTACAGATTCAAGTCTGTCTGAAAAACATCGAAAACATCCAGGAATATTCTCATGGGTATATGAGTTTGAACTTTCTCTGCTCAAATAATTCTTAACTTACACTCTAGAACCTAAGCAGGTAAAATGAAAATATCTGGTAGCTCTTTTTGCTATCAGTAAAGGAATTCATAATGTCTTCTTATTTTAAAATACTCTTACATTCCAGAGATAGTGGAAATAAAAATATGGAAGTGGGATGTGAAAGAATGAAAAAAAACATATATGGGAAGTATGAGAATAAAATATTGCTTGCATGATAACTGGAAATATTTTTGCAGCCAAAAGTTGTGTCCCCCCTCATTTTCCAAACAATATAATTAATAAAATAAAAGATGGTACTGGAATAAGTAGATTATCTTCTCCCATATAGGCATTAGAGTTATTAAAAAATAGGGATATGGTAAGCCTATTGTAGATTAAAACATATTTATAAATTGCCAAATCATTGCTTTGCCAGGAAACTTTGATCCTTAGAAATTTCAGCCGCCACTCATATTATGGACCATCTTTATTTTAAGCTAAAATTGTTATTTATCTGTTTGTTTGTTTGTTTGTTTGTTTGTTTGTTTGTACCAAGATAACTGATTAGTCTAAATGCATTCATACTCAGCTATAAAGTAAACAATCTCATCACAAATCCTGCATATCTGGGTTTCTTTTCCATTTTTTCTCACTAGTTTCATCTTTCCATCATATATTCAACAGAAACCTGATTTTGCTTTTTCTGTCCCTAGCTAACCAACATGATAAATGGTGCTGGGGGGAAAAAGTCTGCAGCCTGGCATGGATTCTAATTGGCCATGATAGTGGTCGGCTGCCGATTTGTTTATAAACTAGAAAATCTACAAATTGCCAGCCATCTGCCCAGCACAGTCTGCTAATGAATGCCTGTAGCCTGCAGATCCATACACTGTCTCTGGGCTGTCACCTGTGGTGATCTGCCAGAGTTTGAGACCTGAAAATTGCAAAAAATTGCAAAATTGGCTAATTTTTATAGATATGAATTACCCATTGCAAAAGTGTAGATACACTTTTTAATGTTTTGGTGGAAGGTATGAGGGAGGGTACCTTGGTCCTCACTGAGCTTGGTTGCAGACATTTCATTACCCAAATGAACATCATCAGTGCTATCAGTGACTATCATTAATGATGTTACCTGATTTGTATAATGAAACATCTGCAAGAAAACAACTAAACTCAAAGAGCACCAAGGATCCTCATTTCAACCCTGAGGTACAAATATTCTCCTTTATTGATGGAAGATATAGTTTTTGCAATTGATTTACATGCTCTGCAAGATCAAGTACTTTGGTGTGGTTTCACATTAGCAGATTTGGGCCAGGTCTCTGGAGTGGAACAATCTTTCGCTCAGAGTTTGCTAGGGAATCTTTAAGGTTCAGAGCTTGTGACTCCTTAAGAAAAATCTTTGGAACCTCAGGATTGCTTTATACCATGGGGGAAATACTAGCAGAGATTTCCCATTACAATACTTTCCCAAGAAAGTATGCTGCTTCTTTCCTTTGAAAAAGAAAAGGAAAGACTCATAGAGTTGGAAGACAAGTAAATATTTGTTCATCATTTTTCCCAATTCTGAAGGTTCTGTGCTTTGATTTTGTTGCTTCCTTATGATATTTTTCAGCCATTTGCCTCAGTAAACTGGTTGCTTTTAGCTTTATCTCTGGAGATACTTCACATTATGTGTGTATCACTTCTATTTCTAAAGTGTCTTGGTCTAATACCTCACCCAGGGAGAAGAATGGGGTTGTGTATTGTGACTTTACCTGGTCTATCCTACTCCTTTCTTTTTTCCATTATCCTCCAGGTTTGTACCTCTTCTCTGGAGATGTCCTTATTTGCTACATTTTTCCAGTTCTGAAGACACAGAACAGAATGAAGTTCTGCATTCTTGTTTTACGAATTCTGCATCTCTCCTGCCCTTTTATCAACATCCTATTTTATTAGTATCTGCAATATATAGACTTCTATATAGATATCCAAGGAAATGCATAGCAAATTCAGCTTTCTTCATTGTTCCTATTCCCTTACTGAATGCACTGAATAGAGAAGATTCCATATTATATTAATTTCCTGCTTTTTTCCTTACCTGAATTTATTGTCATCCTACTTTATCAAACAGCTATTAATTGGAGGAGGACCATTTGATGCCATCCAACTCTTTTAGATTCTCATGATGCTTAGTTAACATGGATAGTGTTAAGAGATTCCAGGGACAGCACCAGATTTATTTATTTTAATATAATTAATTTCAAATAGTGACCAGAGTGGTATATCAATATTCATAGTTTATGAATGGTTTTTTCTCACTCACTTTCTTTTAAGGTGGAATGGCTTAAGAATGAAGAATTGGTCAATGCTGAACAGGATGAAAATATTGATACCCGAGCAGATCATAATCTAATTATCCGTCAAGCCCGGCTGTCTGATTCAGGAAACTACACTTGCATGGCATCCAACATTGTTGCCAAAAGAAGAAGCCTCTCAGCCACAGTCATGGTGTATGGTCAGTAGGTGTGACATGCTGTAACTTCTTGGACTATGAGTATCACTCTTGCTTGATCAATACTGTTAATGAATTCATCCATCCATTTCTTTTAAGCATCAGTGCTGGCCGAGGATTTCCTGGAATTGAAGTCCACACATCTTAAAGTTGCCAAGGTTGAAAAATACTGGGTTAAAGCATCAGACTAGAAACCAGGTGGCTCTGAGTTCTGCTCCCACCCTAGATACGAAGCCAGATGGATGACCTTGAGATAGTCATTTTCTTTCAGCACTAAAATTGTTAGATCGCACAAGTAAGGAAGACACGAGGTGCAGGAACAGTCAGCTACCTTTATTGGATTCAGGTGGAGGCAATACGGAACTGGTGGCAGGCTGCAGGGAAGCCACTTTTATGGGATTCCCTGTTTGCCTGCCGGCCACTAACATGGCTTTAAATCTCCCGCCGCTAGTTTAACCAACCAGTGGCAGGCATGCTAATTAGTTCTCCCAGAGGATGTAACACTCCTCCCCTCTTAGTTCATCAACGGGTTGCTGGCCGACGTGCATAACAAAGTCCTGCAAGTACGCCGGCCACCTGGTGGTGCACTGGGATCTGTGCGGTGCCTCCGGCGGTGCTTCCCCCTCCGGTTCTGGTGCCAGGGAGTCCTGGGGTAGATTGCCCCAGACGGACAGCAGATCTGCAGGCCATTCGAGTTCCCCGGCTGGTTCGGATACCCGCGGAGCCCTTGGGATGTCATAGTCGTCTGAGCCGGGCCTGGCTCGGCCCAGCCCAGTTCCTCTGCTGCCTGGCATAGGCTGGACCCTGGAACCTGACTCCGCAGCTGGTCGATGTGGTGGCGCCAAACGCGGTCGTCCTCCAGCCTCACTTGGTACGACTTCAGGCCCGTGACGGCGATGACGGTTGCTCTCACCCACTTAGGTTCCCCAGCATGGCTTAGCGCGTAGACGAGATCCCCCTCTGTCAAGACCCAGGTTACCTTGCTTGACTCTGGAGGCATCTCGGGTAGGTAGTTGGGGTGCAGGCGATCCAGCGGTGACCGTAGTTTGCGACCCATCAGCATCTCCGCTGGACTCCGGTTAGTGGCCACGCAGGGTGTGATGTGCTGCATCAGGAGGAATTGGGCGAGCTGATCCTGCCTGACTGTGGGGCCCATCCGGGTGAGCGCCTCCTTGGCCATCTGTTCAGCCCGGCCATCCAGGATGTGCTGGATGCCCAAACTTACCAAAAACTCCTCCATCTCCCTCGTGGTCAGCTGTGGCCCGTTGTTTGACACCAGAACATCCGGCAGTCCATGGGTTGCGAACAGGCCATTCAGTGCCCGGGTGGTGGCGCTTGTCGTGGTGGCGTGCATGGGAATGACCTCCAGCCACTTCAAGTAGGCATCCACAGCAATTAAAAGGGATTAACCCCCCACTGGTCCCACAAAGTCAATGTGGAGGCGTGGCCACAGTGCTCAGGGCACATCCCACTCGAGGGGGGGTGAACGAGGCGGAGCTGGTCTCGTCTCTTGGCATGGCCCACACGTGGCCACCCATTCCGCAATGTCCCGATCCAGCTTTGGCCACCACAGATAACTTCTGGCCAGTGCTTTCATCCGGACGATTCTGGGGTGCCCGACGTGGAGGGTCTCGATCACTCTCTGGTGCAGTGACTAGGGAACCACGACTCTCTCCCCCCATAGCAAACATCCTCTTAACACAGAGAGGTCAGTCCGCTTGGATGAGAATGCCTTGAAATCTTCCCACTCCAATTCCTGTGGCCACCCCTTCAACACCCAGTTCAAAGATCTGCATCTTTGGCCGACTGCTCCACGATGTCTCAAGATGTGACTGGGCTGGTTGGTTCTACATCGACGAGCAGAACCTGGGACACCGGGGCGTGGCAGTGGCTGAGGGCGTCTGCGTGGCCGATGCTGCTGCCTGGCTTATGGATGAGTTCGTAATCATAGCCCGCCAGGAATGTGGACGACCTTGTGAGGTGCGGCGACAGAAATTGTGGTGTTTGCTTGTTTCCCGCCAGGAGCCCTAGTAGGGGTTTGTGGTCCATAATAATGCGGAAACTGCGGCCATAAATGTATTCGTAGAAGCGTTTGATGCTTGCCACGATTGCGAGTGCCTCTTTGTCCAACTGGCTGTAGTTGCGTTCTGCCGGGGACATGGTCTTCGAGTAGAATGCGACTGGGGCCTCTGTGCCGTTGGTGACCTAAAACAGCCCCTATCCCAAATGGCGACGCGTCGCACGTGAGCTGTAGGAGAAGGGTGTCTGAGTGTTGCATGAGGACACTGTCCGATGTGAGCAGGTCCTTCACGGCAGTGAAAGCGTGTGCCTCCCTCATTCCCCAAGTCCACGTGGTCGTCTTCCCCAGCAGTCGATGCAGCAGCTCAACAATGGTCGCCTTCTGGTTGAGGAAAACAGCATAAAAGTTAAGAAGCCCCAGGAACGCTTGGAGTTCCATTTTGTTTGTTGGGATGGGGGCATCTTTAATGGCCTTAACTTTTTCCTCGGTGGGGTGGATGCCTTGGCCATCTAGGAGGAAACCCAGGAACTCGACTTTATGAACCCCCAGTTTGCTCTTGTCCTTTTTTACTTTGAGGCCCTTCGATTGGAAACTGGCCAGGTGTCAGGCCTGCGTTGGGCCTGCCACACTTTCAGCTATTCTATTATGCATGTTATATTGTGGGCAAAATGGGAGGG
>JANHFT010009553.1:8808-21842 GCA_032467955.1 Pseudoxenodon macrops
AAACTCATATATATATATATATATATGAGTTTGCTTTTCCCAGAAACCCCACTTATATATATATATTTGTATATTATATTGTTTATTGGGTGTTCTTTATTCCTGCTGCCTATAATCCTTAGGAATTATAATGATAATATTAATAAACAGGTAATAAACACATGAATAAATATTGTGAAGAGAGGGGTGCTCTCTCGGCCTCTCCGTGGCAGTGGTGGTTCAAGTCCCAGAAGTATGAAACTATGATTAACTTTTTCTAAATTGGTGTGATTACATATTTCCCCCCCCTCTGCAGATGCCTGGAGCAACTGTAAAAGACGTCAACCAGCAGGAGTTTGTACGGGCCCTTGCAGCCTTTCTCAAAAAGTAAGTTGTGTGAAAAATTAATTAGCACATACAAATTGGACTTTTGATGTAGTGAGTTGTATTTTCCCAAAAGGTAGCACTCTTTTCTGAGTCTATACTAATCTCTAAAGCATTCTTGATTAGCATATTTTTATGGTTTTGAAGGAAAATACACATAAATAAAAGAGAGAAATTTCCTTTGCAGTAGTAATATTTCAGGAAATAAAGGTGGGTGTTAAAAACAGTGATTCCTGTAAATCCAGGCAGGAAATAAATAGGGAGTTAAAAGCACCATATTATTTTGGTTGCTTAATAATAAGATATATAATTTGAAGTATATTTCTTCTCACTGGAATCAGCTTTGTTAGTGGTTAAAAGTATACTTCCATGCAACTAATCAAATGCGAATTTGTGTCCCATTAAGAGGCTGTGGTGTTTGTACCTGTTATTACCGGTACCAAATAAATTAGTTTTTAGAAATTTGATTTGCTAAACAAAAACATCATTAAGGGATTGTGTGTAGGAATGTGTCCAATATGGAAATTCTTCATAACTCCCAACATGACATATCCTTCCTTCCATCCTTCCCTTTCCTGCTTCTCAACCACATTGCTGATATCCTAAAATGACATATCAGTCAAAAATCTATTCAGTTCCTTCCCTCTGCTCAACTACTACTGTCAGTTCTCAGCCCAGCATATTCTATTAATCTACCTTCCCCCAATCTTCCCGGGGCTCCTCTTCCTTGCTTCTCCTTAATTGCCATTGCTGATGTTCCTGGCATTTTCTTGCCCTTTCTCTCCCATCAGTGCTTCTTCCCAGAACGGTTCATGTTTCAGACTAGAAGTTGAAATTGAGTCATTTTCATTTAGGTTTCTGGACCAAACATTCATGCCTCATTTAGCTGTTTTGTGTGTGGAATAATTCATGTTTCATGTGTAGAATAGTTCATGCACAAATTGTTTGCACTTCTCTAATATACTGTTAACTGCCTTAAGTACTTTCTGGATTATAACATGTGGTACAAATTACATATATGTGTGTAAATCAATTATTTGAGTGTTTAATATATAGTAAGATTTATAGTTAAATAGGCATTTTAAACCAAAGCATCTTCTATTAAAAAAACACTGCCATTGCTATTTCAGACCACAAAGCATTGTTTGTAACTAGGGTTTGATTGGTGAGGGTGGCAGGTGGCAAAAGAAGTTGAGTAATATCAAATTCTCAAAAATCCCATCTTAGAAAAACGACTTTTCTTCCAAATAGTATTTTGTAGCTTTAGTGGATCTGTGCTTCAGCTGCTTTCCCTTTGAATTATTTCATGAATATATTTGGATTAATTTAGTTGCCTAAATTTTAAGACACTTATTGTAGCTCTCTGCAATCCTTTAAAGCAGGCCGGCGTCTGCAGTCACTTCCCAGAAAAGAATCGGCTGCTTGAAAGAGTTCACGGTGTTGTGCTTGTATCCCATTTGCTTTGAACCACCTTTTGGGAAACGACTAGGAAGCAGTTCACAGTCCTCATAACTGATACTTGAATTGTTTTGCAGGTCAGGTAAACTAAAGGTACCTGATTGGGTGGACACAGTCAAGCTAGCCAAGCACAAAGAATTGGCTCCATATGATGAAAACTGGTTTTATATCAGAGCTGGTAAGGAATGAAATAATTTCATTGCTATGGTAATTGTAATTTTTCTACAACATGTTCTTTGGGTAAGAGAGACCAAAATGAATATTGTTTTATTGAAATTACCTATAGGTAGATATTGCAATGTGCTTCTTGTTGGGCAATGCTGGCTCAGGAATTCTGGGAGTTGAAGTCGACAGGTCATAAAGTTGCCCACCCTGCAGTAGTACCTATTGATGACAATACGCTCATCCTCCTAAGAAGCTAACAATGGGAGGGGAAGGAGAGTAGAGGAAGAGATGAAAATAGGGAAATGTAGTAAACATTCATGGCTTAGTTTCAATAGCTGGTTAACAGGCCATACTGTAATTTCTTTGGTTTTGACTAAAGGTGGTGTGCCTATTAGCCATTGCAGATTTTAAAATAAGGTTTGGTTCCTTAGCATTTTGTATGGACCTGTGGTAGAGTGTTTGGTTCAAAACTCAGAGGGAGACGGGTGTTTTCCAAATTTGATAAATAAGACTGCCTTTCTTGTTTTGTATATGTGAACTGCCCAGTGTCTACGTGGGTGGCTATAAATAAAATCAAAATAAACCATGATTGTGGTCAAAATCATGGCTTACTGCAATTTAATACATACACCAATTGTCCTATTAAAATGAACCAGTGCTACTTGCAATATTGCCGGAGAGAGTTGCTGAGGCTATTTGAGGGGGTGATGCTCGTTTTTATGTGTTTCAATCTTGACACCTGCAATTCTCTTGGCAACATATTCAGAAGTAGTTTGCTATTGCCTTCTCTCTAGGCTTGAGAGACAGTGTGACTAGCCAAGGTCACTCAGCAGGCTTTGTGCCTGAGAACAGGATTAGAACTCGAGATCTCCTGATTTCTAGCCTGGTGCCTTAGGCATTATACCAAACTGCTTTATAGCGTTAGTTTTTATTTGTGTTAAGCAGCAACAACGATTTACATACTGTTGTTAGAGTAAGTCTATGGATAATGGGTTTTGAAGAAACTTTGCTGGACAGAATGCTGCAATTCCTACTTTTCTAATCCAACCCGATATCCTTGGAAGTGTCTTTTTTGCCTCTGCCTTCTGATGACACTGCAGGGTTTAAAACAACTTTAGTTTTGAAGATGGGTGTGTCTTTTGGGACAACAGATAGTCCTCTATGTCACAACTGTCCTGTTTAGACCCTGGTCTGTGCGTGTCCTGGGAGGGACATACAATGAAAAGAACAGAATCCTTTCCCAAATTTCCCAGGAAATAGCCACCAGCACCAAGATACGCATGAAGTAATGGCTGCAGCTTTACTATAAACTCATATGGTTTGCTAGCAATTGGAGACTTTGCTAATGTTATCAATCAAGAAGATAATTGACTTCTCTGCCCATAATTATAAAGCATTTATATCTTGGGGACCAATCAGAAGCACAGATGCTTTGTTGCTCAGCTCTTTAATATGACGTCTCATTAAAAGCCTCAATTAATTCTAAAATATCTTTTGTGGCTTGTTTTTCTGTCAGCCCTCTAATCTATTACAAATCGCTGCTAGATACTTTGGACAATCACCCTCCGCGGCGAGTGGGCAGTGCTCCTGGCCAGTATGGAAATCATTTTTTTCAACAGGCTTCAAAACCTTTTGCATTTGATTTGCCTGCCTATAAAACAGCGGATGCAAGCAACCACTTGGCTGTCTACCAATAGTCTGTTCTGTCTTTGGCTGCCTCCCTCTCGCCCTACTACGCAAGATGGCTTTATTCGTGACTTCAGATGGTTGGAGAGCCCTGGAGATGCTCTTCATGGAGAGCTTGATCTATTATTTCGCGGGGAACTAAAATGTCCTTCTGGCATCTGTTTGTATTCACAGTAAATGACAGCTAACCAATATCCTTGCTTCTTCAAATGGGTCTCTGCTGTGGCAAGCAGTTTTGTAGATGCCCTGCAGTACGAACCCTGCTTCTCCCTTCCGCTGTTGCTGTCAGGATGGCTGTTCAGCCTGGTTAACTTGCTCTTGTCACTACTCCAGTGAAATGTAAGGGAGGGAAGTAGGCTTCTGACTTGCAGGAATACAGCCTCAGGGTTTCTCCTTTGGTCGGGGCCTGTGGAGTAGCCTCAAAGGAGAAGGCAGGCGGTGCGTAGAAAAACTGCCTGCTGATGAAATAGCAGCTACTCTGCTTCTGCAGAACTCCGTTCCAGGTGAAAATGGAGGGTTTTAATGCAGTTTGCTTGTATGTCTCCAAGCGATGCCGTGCTGACACTTCTTCAGTTGGAGGCGGCAATGGGCTGAAAGCCGTCGAGGGTACTGTGCTCGTTAATTTTAATTACTTTCATTGGGGCCTTTCATTGAAGGAGGATGATTTAGTTGGGCATGCAACATCTTGGCATAAATGGAAAATTCTTGTCTTCAGCAACCTTCAGTATGAGAAGACGGGCGTGGCTGTTTAGAAGATGTTGTTTTGGCATAACGTGGTTCATGTTTATAGATTTGCCCAGGGTGGTCATGGGGGGGGACCCTAAAAAAAAAAAAGGCACTGGCAAACCACTTGTGAATGGTTACCAAGAAAACTACTCGTGAGCAGTCAAGCTTGATTCTTTAAGGAAGTGGTAAGATACTTTCGAGTCCTGTGAAAGTTTGGAAACGGCTCAAGTCTTTCTCGTGCCAGAAGGCTGTGGTTGAAATGACCATAAAGTGATGGTTTCTTTTGTTTGCAGCATCCACAGCCCGCCACCTTTATCTTCGGGGTGGTGCTGGAGTCGGCTCCATGACCAAGATCTATGGGGGGCGCCAGCGCAATGGTGTGATGCCCAGTCACTTCAGCCGGGGTTCCAAAAGTGTTGCCAGAAGGGTGCTCCAGGCTTTGGAAGGGCTCAAAATGGTGGAGAAGGACCAGGATGGGTGAGTTCCTACCAGATGCAGAGAATGTGGAAGCCGAAGTAAAGACACATGTATTGTGGCAGGTTCACAGAAGCACAGTTGTGCACAACGCTCTGTGTTCAAATGCAGTGTGACTTTGAATAGTATATTGCTGGACAGTTATAGGAGTCTTTTGCCTTCGTGGCCTACATGAGGGCTTCCAAAGATTGTGCAAACAAGTATTAGGGCCAAGTCCAGCAATATCCTTCCCTATGACATGAGTGTGTGTGGTGGAATGTCTTCTTGAATACTGATACTGTTGGTTGCATTGCCTGTGTGAGTATCTTTGGACAATGATCTTTCATTCAAATATGCTCCATCTTAATGAAGAGGGCCAAGATTGTTATGGGATTCTATGGTACTTCTATATTGTTGAACTGTAGCTTCCTGTGTTCTAGAATTGCTGAAGATTTCAATTAAGCAACATCTACATGGCCTCTTTATTTTCCCCGAGTAGTGTTAAAGCCTTGGGAAACTTCAAAAATTCATACAGGTGGTGTGAAAAATCGGTACTCCTTGAAGAATGATTTTAATTTAGGATTGTATGGAAATGGCCATGTGAAGACCAATAGTATGTTTTGCAAAAAACATTCATGTGATAATACATCAGCTTTAAGATGTTCTTAGCGGGTGTTGGATGCAGGATCGCATATTCTCTTTTGAATTGTGATCTTTGCATTGCTATATTGCTTGTAACCCAAACTGGGAATGATCCATGTTAGTAGTTTAATTGTAGAAGAGGCTGATCTTTGACACTGATTTCTTTCAGAGGTCGCAAGCTTACTCCTCAGGGACAGAGAGACCTGGACAGGATTGCCGGACAGGTAAAATCTACAATTGCATAAAGAGAAATTTGACAAGAGGCTGGGGGGTAGGGGGGTGTTACTGCATCAGACCATTAATCTTGCCCCTTAATGCAGATTTAGAAGTGACTTTCTTTCTTGTGGCATTTCAAATGGCCATCCGAAAACGTAAACTAGCCATCCTTCCCTTCTCCCTCCTTAAAATCACATATAGCCTAACCATTCATGGGCAGACTGAATAAAAGATATCTATTCTTTGCAGAAAATGGACTGATGGCGCATTCTCATTAATGACAATTATGCATTGATCGTATTCTACAAATGACTTCATTATGTAAATAATGTGAATTGTCATGGGTGAACACTCTCCAATTTAAGGGGCATTCATTAATAAGCATGCCTCCCGTTAATCTTTTAAAATGACTTTTCACTTATATTGGAAGTACTGTCAGGTTAAATCAGTTGCATTAGATGCGGTAAATTTTAACTTAGTAAATCCTGCATTTAGGCACAGGTGTTGGGAGGTTGTTTTTAAAAAGTGAGGGGGGGGGGAAATGGACACAAAAGAAAAAACAGCGAAGTGCAAAAACAATACAACTGGAATTGCATGAAGGATTCTTATGTATGTCCCCATCTATATAAATTGTTACACTGCAATGTTAGTAGAGGATGACCATGTTTCACTGTAATCATCCATACATAAATCTGTTGTCTTAAAGCAACTCATTCATATGTTGCAAGAAACATCAGGTCTCCAGTCCACTATGCCATGAGTCTAGTTTAATGAAGAGAAGGACCAGGGGGTGACATGATAGCAGTGTTCCAATATCTCAGGGACTGCCACAAAGAAGAGGGAGTCAAGCTATTCTCCAAAGCATCTGAAGGTAGGACAAGGAGCAATGGATGGAAACTAATCAAGGAAGGAAGCAACTTGGAACTAAGGATAAATTTCCTGACAGAACAATTAATCAGTGGAACAACTTGCCTCCAAAAGTTGTGAATACTCCAACACTGGAAGTTTTTAAGAAGAGATTGGATAACCACTTATCTGAAGTGGTGTAGGGTTTCCTGCCTAGGCAGGCGGTTGGACTAGAAGACCTCCAAGGTCCCTTCCAATTCTGTTATTCTATTCTATAGTGATAAATAACAAGCCAGGCTGGGCAACTATACCAAGGTGGGCAGCTATGGCCCTTTACAAAGTCTGGACTTCAACTTCCAAAATTCCTGAGCCAGCATGGTTGTCCATCCCTGCTCTATACTATACAACTCCTATCTACTCCAAACAGCATGGCCAATTGCAAAATTCAGTCAGAGTTGAAACCAAAACTAAATTATCTGCCCCTAGAATAAGAAAATAAAGTTACATTGTCTTTAAAAAAATTGATCTATAGAATTGAAAGGTATGTTGATTAGAATGTGTAAAGGTTAGTCTTACTATTGCTGGTTGTTGTTTTTAAATGAATTTCCTATGATTAAGATACTCCCAATTTTCTAGTGCATATCCTTGATTACTCATAATCAGATTGATTCTGGTAATTACATACATTAAGATTTCCTCTGCAAATGTCCTTACAGATATGTCAGAAACACTCCCAAAATTCCTAATTAATCACTAAGTTGACTGGAAATAATGGAAATTCTTGTCCAATTATTCCAGTCTGTTAGGATAAAAAGGGATATAATTTAATGGTATGACAAAAATTATTCTACTCTAAATCAAATTGTCTACAGCTACTACATTGCAAATCATAAAACACGTACTGTAATTTCAATTACTCATCATATAAATCTTGGATTTTTGGATAATTGCTTTGGACATGCAAGCATCTTAACATTTTATTTTGAATTAAACATGGCAGTTGAAAGTTTGGAGCGAACACAAATGCAGTCTCAGATATATGAACAGTTGATTTCCTCTCAATGCTGCCTTTGTGGTCATGTGAAGGTAGAAATTACAAACAGAATACACTGTATTACACAATACAGAGATTGCAGGGTAAATTTAATGAAAAGTATGCTTGACTCATTAGTCAACAACAGCAGGCATCCTCCTTTGTTCATTTTGGTAGTTTGCTTTACTTCAAGCAGATGCAAAATAGAGTTTTGAGCTTTTTCATGTGATTAGTATCATAAGAGTGAAGTCCGATATGACCAAGTATAAAAAACTAATATGAAAAAAATATTAAGTCATATAATTCATTGTCTTATTTGGGAAATTAAGAGTCATAAATCTAACAAATATATCTGGTGAGGAGATAACTCAGAACTGCACATCAGGAGATTTTTAT
This sequence comes from Pseudoxenodon macrops, assembly GCA_032467955.1. Taxonomy (NCBI): domain Eukaryota; kingdom Metazoa; phylum Chordata; class Lepidosauria; order Squamata; family Pseudoxenodontidae; genus Pseudoxenodon; species Pseudoxenodon macrops. Next base: position 16,793 of record JANHFT010009553.1, read on the forward strand.
AGTTATCTATTCTTTGAGAGAAAATATGTAAATATAGTTCTTTATTCCACGTTGGTTATATCATACCTTTATTTTTAAAACATATTTACAATTGAGGGTCACAGTGGGCAAAGCACCAAAGCTATCATATTAATCTTTGATGTACAATGTATGCATTCATTTGCAGCCACAAGTATGATCGCACACTTTCTTTCCCACACTATTAATTGAATAGGCATGGATCATGGAAAATACACTGTTGTTGTTACTAACAGCAAAATTAATAGGACTGTATTTCAGATATCTACAATAAAAATTTATATGCAACATAAAACCTCCAAATTTAGAATCATAAAATTAGACTCCGTGATTTAACAGAATTAGAACGTCATAATAAATCTAAATAAGACTAGATAGATAGATAGATAGATAGATAGATAGATAGATAGATAGATAGATAGATAGATAGTAGTTGATGAAGCATATAAATACCTAACTAAATAACAAGAAACAATAAAGTGAAAGTGAAATTAGTAATGCAAACAAGCTAAAGAAGTATCTCTGTAAAACCAAATTATGTCAAATTATGCCAAGAAAACAGAAGTAGACATTAATACAGAAGCCAGGAACATTTTAGATTTATTTGGTATATAATACCTCCAGTGAAATTATTTCCCCTATGGATGATGCTTCCATTAAAACAAAAATAATTTGCTGAGTTTAGTTGTAAAATTAATGTAATTTATCATATATAAATGCAAAATCAAATGTCTGAGTCTGACATATCATTCATCTACGGTTCACTTACTTTCTATTATTTCCAGAATTAAATAGCACAAAATATAGCAAAAATGAATGTGAATTTAGCATGCTGTTTTTCCTATTTCATCCCACAGCTGAACCCTTGCTTCATCCATAAACTATACATTCTTCTTCAACTATAATGCACCCACAACTGGCCAAAGATCAGGAGTTTGGTAGCACCTTTTTGGAATAATAAATTTTATTAAAACTTATGCTGCTGTGAACTTCAGCTGACTTCATCAGATTTTTCTTCAAATTAAATACTAAATTTTAATAAATTTTGTTGGTTGAGAAAGATGCTACGAGACTCTCCTCCTAGTTTCCACAAATTATGATTTTCTCAATTTTCAGTTTAATGATCTGCATAATATTCTTTGCACAAGGGATTGGCCTCAGTCCATAGATAGACAATGTATAGCCCAGGGGTGGGTTCTAATTTACTTCACCTCTGGTTTGCTTCCTCCCGCGCAGCATGGGTGTATCTCGGGGTGCGCATGCACAGTACAAAAAAATTATTTTGTTTTAAAAAGGCCAAAACAAGATGGCGATGCATGCGCAGTGCCAAAAACTCAGCTTCTACACATGCGCAGAAGAAGAAAAAAAACAGAAAAAAAATCAGAAAAGATGGTGCCATCCACGGACCAGAACCGGTTCCGTGATGTCACCAGCGGCTTACTATCTACTCTATAAAACTGATCCGAACCAGTAGGAACCCACCTCTGGTATAGCCTATAGACAGCAACCATTGTACTTTCTTAATATTTTTGTTGTTGTTGTCGGAGATCTGACTGCTAAAATATGGAGGTAAACTATCAAAAATCAAAAGCATAATCTGAGTTTTTCAAATGAAAGCAAAGAAATAAAGACATATAAGTTCTCAGATCAGCTGAACAATCTAAAAAAGTAATTCCTGAAGTCCTGTCCGTTATTCTGCATATCTTTTTAATCCTTTAATTCTATTCTCCAATGCCTTGCATTGATTGGTGTGTTCACATTAATGGCTGTAACTGTTCACTTCACAGTCACTTAAATCCTAGAACTCTCTGATGTTTAGCCAAAGGTGCAACTTGATCCAGAGACTTGTTGGAGTTCCTTACACAACACATCCAGGGAATTCTGTATTTCCAGACATCAGGACTAATAGAACAGCTGACAATTGCAAACTTTTTTACATCCCATTCCTTAGGATTTACCTATCATTCCATCCTATCCTTCTCTGCCAGAGTCTGTTTTGAACTGAAACATTTCGGTTGTGTCATGAATTATTCTCTATTTTTGTTTTTTTTGTTTTTGTTTTTAAAATAAAAAATAAACAAAACAGTATGATAATTATGATAGAAACATATACATTGTCCAAGCGAAAACAGACAGATAGAAAGTACTTTTAAAAAAGGGTAAAAGAATGAAAAAACATAGCATTATATAGCATTGTAGCAATAAATAGTTGCAGTTTACATACTGCTAGAACCGTCATTGTTAGGCTTCTTACGTGGGCAAACTGGTACATCATAGGACAGCCATTTTTGAGCCATGGTACCTCAAATGCAGAGGTGTGTTCCTGTTGGTTCAGACTGGTTTGCTAGAACTGGTAGTGGGAATTTCCACCTGCTCGCTGAATCGGCAATGATGGCTGGCTGGACACGTCCCTGAACCGGCCAAAAAACAATCCTCTGTGCATGCGCAAAACCTTCATGCGCAGAGGGTTTTCAACCAGAAGTGACAAGCTCGCTCACGCATGCACATTTCTGGCGCAATTCCAAACCGGTAGGGAAGGTAGGTAGAACCCACCTATGCTCAAATGGGATAATTTACAAAATGTGTACAAATATCAGGACCCATGACTCCCAATGGAATGAAATACAGGAAAGTTATGGCTGTTTCAGTGCTGTTGGCTAGTGCTGTGCTGCAAATAAATAAATAAGTAAATACACATGGATACAACAACGAAAATATTTTTTAATGTGCCTCAATACATTTAAGTGTATTGCTTTCCCTGTATTAGTAGATTAAGTAGGTCAGCTCCAACTTCTGATTTCTTAGGAATCAGTGTGAGGTTTATTCTAAATGTATTTCAACAAAGGTTTATAGCAGACTGTGTCCTGTATTCCATTTCCTTATCTAGTTTCCAATCCATGAACTTCCTAGTAGGGGATCACAATGATCTTATAAAAAACAAGGCAGTTTATTAATCACAGAATCATCCACTTAATTGATCCCATCTTTAACATATCCATTAACATTAATTGATAGTAACTTTAATTCTTCCATTTCCCTACTTATCAGTCAGTTTCTAGTTCTGGTTCTTAATCGTTCTTGTAGCTCTTTGTGTTCTTGTTCTAACACCTTCTTCTTGGTTTTCCTTATCTTCTCTAGTTCTTTCTTCCTGCTCTCCTTCTTTGGATCCCTGTGGTAGTTGTTGTAGTTGTTGTTCTTCTTGACTCACGGCCCCTGACTCTCCTCTACTATTATAGTCTTCTTCCTTTCTCATCAGTTGATCGAATAGATCTTGAGCCTTATCTAAGTTATCAATTTTAAATTTTCCCCCCTGCCAGGTCACAAATGTTTATGGAGATTCTCAATCATCTAAGTCATGGTTGTCCCAAAGGTGCTTTTCAAAGTTTTTATCTGAATACACCTTAACTTTTCATTCCAAAAGTGCTTTTCAATTGGCAACTGGACTTGCTTGGATATTTTTTTTTCTCCTTGAAGATATTTCACTTCTCATCCAAGAAGCTTCTTCAGTTCTGGCTGAATGGTGGGGAATTGATTGATTTATATTTTTAGCAGCAGTGGTGAAATCCAATTTTTTTTTACTACCAGTGGGCATGGTGTGGTTTGGTGGCCGTGGCAGGGGAAGGATACTGCAAAATATCTATTCCCGCCCCACTCTGGGGCCAACCAGAAGTGGTATTTGCCGGTTCTCCAAATACTAAAAATTTCCACTACCGGTTCTCCAGAACCTGTCAGAACCTGCTGGATTTCACCCCTGCTTAGCAGTCATCTGATTGTTAGCACTTTGAAGATCAGTCATTAGCTCTCTGAGAGTCATTGAGACTGTTTGGGGATTTATCTGTATTCTCAGGGTCACCTCAATCAGAGTGTAAATGTGTGTGGAACAGAGGTGGTTTCCTACCGGTTCGGACCAGTTCTACCAAGCAGGTAGGAGGCCGCTGGTGATGTCACAGAGCCGGTTCTGCTGCTCTGTGGGCGCTGCCATCTTTTTTTTATTATTATTATCTAAAAAAAATTTATTTGGATGTTTTTTCTTCTGTGCATGCGCAGAAGTCGACTTTCCGGCACTGTGCATACGTCGCCATCATGTTTTTGGCCTTTTATTTTTTGGAATTTTTGGGGCTTTTTTCTACTGTGCATGCGTGTGCGCACAAGGCGCACCCACGCAGCGCAGGAAGCAGTGAACCGCCGGCGAGGTAAGTTAGAACCCACCCCTGGTGTGGAACCTTTTTGGGATTGCAGAGGGATAACAACCATAATATAAATCCTTCCATTCCCCGCCATTCAGTAAAAACTGAAGACGTTTCTTGGTTGAGAAGTGAAATGTCTTCAAGGAGGGGAAAAAACCCAAGAAAGTTCAGTTGCCTTTTGAAAAGCAGTTTTGGGACAAATAGGTTGTATACACATAAAAATTGTACATAAAGTTAGGAGCAAATAAAATAAAATAAAATGAAACCAAAATGACAAATGCAGAAAGCATTCACATAGAAGACTTGAATAAGCTTTGAGCAAGAGCAATTGCAACAAAAGGAAGGAATGTTCTGACCTGTTTTTTTTAATGTTTTTTATATATTTGGAAGAAAAGACGTGTCCATGTATGCCCATAAAGCAGAGTGCCTAACCTGAATACCCAAAGACAGATCCAGCTGCCAAAAACCTTGTATATAGCATTCAGCTATTATACAAAATTTACCTCCTAAGTTTCAGTTTTTATAAGGTATTTATTTTATAAGATTTATAGGTCATTTGAATCACAACCAATTCTCAGCAACATACAATCACCATCTATAAATTGCAATTGAAAGAAAACAAAAGATAATATATAATCATCTTGCAAATCAATAAAATATCACATAGGAGAGCCAGAAATAAAACTTAATCAGCAAAACACAATTTACAATTGTTCAAAGGAGAAACAAATATGAACTCTCGTAATCTTGTAGGAACAAATAAATCAGCTTCTCATCCAAGAAGCTTCTTCAGTTCTGGCTGAATGGTGGGGAATTGATTGATTTATATTTTTAGCAGCAGTGGT
>JANHFT010009553.1:134597-145509 GCA_032467955.1 Pseudoxenodon macrops
AATAAGCAACCAGGAAACAATATCAATAAGAAGTCATAGGATACAAGCAACAAGTTACAGTTCTGCAGTCGTAAGTGGGAGGAGGTGGGTGATAGGAACGATGAGAAGACTAATAGTAATGCAGTGTTAGTAAGTAGTTTAACAGTGTTGAGGGAATTATTTGTTTAGCAGAGTGATGGCGTTTGAGGAAAAACTGTCCTTGTGTCTAGTTGTCTTGGTGTGCAGTGCTCTATAGCGTCGTTTTGAGGATGAGTTGAAACAATTTATGTCCAGGATGCGAGGGGTCAGTCAATATTTTCACGGCCCTCTTTTTGGAAAAAAAATATATCACCCCAGCGGATGGAAAGGAGGCCGCACAGCAATTCTGTTCCCGCAGCCTTCTGCTTCTCCGGGAGCGCTAGTACCACAATTCCCAGAATTTCAATTCCACTTAAAGCTATCTAGGGATCTTCAAAAGAAAAAACGAGAAAAGTCCAATTGCCTCCTGAAAAAGCACCTTTGAGACCGTCTAGGGATTGTGGGAGATGAAGCCCAACAAATTGTGGAAGGCAATATTTAGAGGTACATCCTCTTTTCCCAATCAGGCTCCCTGGGACTACATTTCCCAGAATCCTCACCAGGTCAACAGTTTTAGCCCCAGCAGGAAGGATCATCAAGAGAGTTTGGGCTGCAGTTCCCAGAATGGAAATAAAAACAGCAGTCACAGCTCATCCTGGGGTGCCAGGTTGTGGGAGGAAGATTGATTCTTTATCCTGGCTTATATTTTCATTCTGCAATGAGGGGGGAGAAAACACAAAGACTGAAGTGGCAATCCGGTGCCTATTTCACAAAAAATAGAGACGCATGTTTAAAATTGCAACTAATTTCAGTCGTTTTTCTTTCGCCACCCTTCCACTTTAGGCAACGGGTAGACCTCAACTTACGACCACAACGGGGCCCAAAAATGTATGTTGCTAAGTGAGACATTTGTTAAGTGAGTTTTGCCCCATCTTATGACCTTCCTTGCGAATCGCTTAACAAGTTGTTCAATGAGTAACCCGGTCGTTAAACGAATCTGGCTTCTCCATTGACTTGGCTTATCAGAAGGTCGCAAAAGCGGATCACGTGACCCTGGGGCATTGCGACCGTCATAAAAACGAGTCAATTGTGAATCCGAATACAAATCACATAATCGTGGGGATGCTGCAATGGTCATAAGTGTGAAAAAAACAGCCCTAAGTCACTTTTTTCATTGCCGTTGTAACTCGAGGACCACCTTTACTTGGCAACCTCCATCCGACTCTTACTGTGCGCATGCGCGCAAAGATTAGAAGCAGCACATCACGGGGGAGGGGGAGAGCCCAAAACTCCCGATCGCTCGTTTAGAGAGATTTGCGGCCCGCTCATGCGCAGTGCCGGATTGACGAACTCGAGCCTCACTGCGCACGCGCGAGGCCTGAGTGTTGGTGGGCGGGCCCTGCCTATATATATATATATTTATAGCCCCCCCTCTCTCTCTCTTGCTCTGCGCTTGCGCAGCTGGGGGAGGGGGGGGCTTCTGTGGCCGGAGGGGACCGGGCTGCCCCTCCCCAAATCCGGAGGAACCGGTGAGTGGTAGACTGTGCAAGGCATTGTGGGAAAGGGGTAGCTTCCCTCCCCCTCCCGCTTCTACTTACTCTTGGCTCGCGGGCCCTCTTTTTTTTTTTCTTCTCCCCAGCCGCGGTGCATGATGGGATCGTGGACTCCGCCGTGGTCCGCTGGCCGCAGAGCATGCTGGGAAACAAAGGCCGGGGCCGGTTTATAGCGCTTTGGCTTGGCTGGGGCGGTGGGCAGGCCTGGCTATTATGGGATGGGAGCCCTGGGGGAAAAAAAGGGGGGAATGGGTGGGTGGGGGTGCAGGCTCCCCGCCATCTCTCTCTCTCTCTCTCTCGTGTCCCGGTTCTGCTCCTCTTGCAGGTTGGGCCTCTGGCTTGTTTTGAGGGGTGATGTCCGAAGTACCCAAACCGGTGGAAGTGGGCAGCTCTGAGGACATTGGCTTTGAGGAGGAGGAGGAGGAGGAGGATGGGACCTCGATCGGTGAGCGCACAGGCCCAGGCGGGGGGCGAGCTTGCCCGGCCTGCAGAGTTTGGGGGCTGGGAGTCCCTGAGCTCGCCCTGCGGAAGTGTGGGGGGCAAAAAAAGGGGCTGAGAGGCTCCTCCTGGGGAGCCTGTCACGGACACGAGTGGCCCTGGCTCTGTGTGTGTTTCTGGTAGGCCGAGGGGGTCCTCCTCAAAATCTCTGCAACGTCGGAATCTCCTCCACCCCCCAAAACTCTTTGGAATTGCAATAGAATAGGAACAGGAATAGAATTGGAATAGGAATAGATTAGGAATAGAATAGAATTGGAATTAGGAATAAAATTGGAATAGGAATAGGAATGGAATTGGAATAGGAATAGAATAGAATTGGAATAGGAATAGATTAGGAATAGAATAGAATTGGAATTGGAATTAGGAATAGAATAGAATTCTTTATTCTCCAAGTGTGATTGGACACACAAGGGATTTGTCTCCGGTGGTGGGTAAGCTCTGATTGTACATAAAAGCTGTAAGTGATTAAATCATGATCATTGTCATCATAAAAATACATTCGTCATAAATCATAAGATACGGCACTTAGGCCGTAACAAGTGTTAGTTAACATACCGTTATCTTTCCCGTTAATTGCACGTCTTGCACCAGGGCAGCAGGGGGTGGCATTGCGCAAGGAGAGGAGTTCAAAGGGACAGCCCTGGAGGCTTTGAGCAAAGCAGCGCTTAAACGATTCCGTGCCAAAATTCCAAGCGGTGCTTTGATCTCATTACAGGTAGTTCTCGACTTAACCACCACAAGGGAGTCCACAATTTCTTCTTACTAAGTTGTTAAGTGAAGCAGGCTTCCCCATTGACTTGTCAGAAAGTGGCAAAAGGGAATTGTGACCGCGGAACACTGCAACCGTCATAAATGAGTCAGTTGCCAATCGTCTGAATTTTGATCTCATGACCATGGGGATGCTGCAACGGCGGTTAAGTGCGAAAAACGATCATAAGTCACTTTTTTCAGTGCCATTGTAACTTTCAGCAGTCACTAAGTGAGCGTTGTAAATTGAGGACTACTTGTGTTCTGGAAGGACTCCTGCGACCTCCATGTTCTTTTGAACGGGTTGTGAGGGACTCATTGACTTGGAGAAATCAGGGATAGCTGTTATCTGGCACCCTCTGGATAATTTGGAGTATGATTGTGAAAATGTGGTCCAGAAGTTTAAAGAATCCTCCACACAATTAGTTGAAGAGTTTCTGTTTCTGGAGTGGGGACAGAGAAAGCTATGCTTGTGAATAGCAAATATCTATAAGGTCATATACATAGAATCGCCATTATTTGGGACCTGTCTGCAGCATTGAGGAACTTGTATATGATCATCTTGATCTGCCTTTGAGACTTAATCTATATAAAAGCCAGATACCACTCATCATGAAATCTCCAGCACTGCAAAGCCTACAAACCTGAAATTCAGCACATATGTTCCTCTTGGCTTCTAGGTGCTTGCTAAGAAAGAATTTTTCAAAATGACGATCAGATCATTAGTATTACTTATACAGTATTAATACACTTTGATGCTAAGGAGTTAGACATTCTACTCCCCCTCCCCGCCTGAAAAGAACTCTGTTCCAACTGCCAGTTGCCTCACATTATGTTACCTCAGTTCAAACCGCCAGACGTTCACTCAGGAGCAGTCTGGGACTCCTTACAGTACTAAACGTCGCTACCTCACCGAAATGTCTACATCTTCCACCTGTGTTCCGAACTCAAGGCTGTGAGAGAGAGATTCCCTTATGAGTTTCAATCACCGACCACCACCGAGCCAACGGATTGCGAACCGAATTTCTCCTCCATAGTGTCCCAGCCGCAAACCACTTCTTACACTGACCCCCTCAGTCCAGACCAATCTGTTCCATCCACTGTAACACCAGTTAAAGGGAAAAGAGGGGGAAAAACGCAGGAAAAGATTTACAGATGGGATTAGGAAAACACAAGTAAGGGAAGTACCGTCAAAGTCATCCCGAAGTCAATAGAGAGGCTGTAAAAAAAGTGTGCATCTAATGACTGCTACGTTAAATATCAACCTCGGATCGATTACTCCAGGGAAAAGGTTGTTGATCTTGGACCAAGGTTATCCTATGCCTGGTGCCGTGCCCTGAAGTGGCAGGATGAGACTCCCGGGATGTGCTGCAGTGGTGGTAAAAGTCCAACTCCCTCTCCTTGAACCCTCCCCTGAACCCTTACACAGCCCAATCACCCCCGATCACATAGTTTCGTAGTGAAGCACGGGTATCCAGCTAGTAGAATAGAATTGGAATAGGAATAGAATAGGAATAGGAATAGAATAGAATTCTTTATTGTCCAAGTGTGATTGGACACACAAGGAATCTGTATCCGGTGCATAAGTTCACATTGTACATAGAAGCTATTACGTGATTAAATCGTGATCATAGTCATCATAAAAATACATTTATCATAAATCATAAGATGCAGCACTTCAGTGATAAGTGTTAACACACCGTTTAACTTTCCCGTTAATTGCACGTCTTGCACCAGAGCAGCAGGGGGTGGCATTGTGCAAGGAGAGGAGTTCAAAGGGACAGCCCTGGAGGCTTTGAGCAAAGCAATGCTTAAAACAATTCCATGCCAAAATTCCAAGCTCTCATTTACAGGTGGTTCTTGAGTTAACCGCCACAAGGGAGCCCAAAATTTCTTGTTGTTAAGCGAGACACATTGGTTAAGTGAACTTTTGGCCCCGTTCTACTTTCCTGGCCACATGAATCACTGAAGCAGATGTTTAAATCAGTAACGTTGTTAAGTGAAGCAGGCTTCCCCGTTGACTTGAGCATGTCAGGAAGTGGCAAAAGGGGATCAGGTGACTGCGGGACTCTGCAACCGTCGTAAATATGAGTCAGTTGCCAATCGTCTGAATTTTGATCTCGTGACTATGGGGATGCTGCAACGGTGGTTAAGTGTGAATAATGGTCATAAATCACTTTTTTCAGTGCCGTTGTAACTTTGAACGGTCACTAAACGAGCTGTTGTAAGGTTGTGGACTACTTTTGTTCTGGAAGGGCTCCTGCACCCTCCATGTTCTTCTGAACAAGTTGTGAGGGACTCATTGACTTGGGAAATTAGGGATAGCTATTATCTGGCACCCTCTGGATAATTTGGAGTATGATTATGAACATGTCCCGCACGGTAGAAATTTAAATCTAAAGAATCCTCCACACAATTAGTTGAAGAGTTTCTGCTCCTGGAGTGGGGGGCAGAGAAAGCTGTGCTTGAGAATAGCAAATATCTATAAGGTCATATACATAGAATAGCCATTATTTTTGGGACCAGTCTGCAGCAATGAGGAACTTGTATATGATCATCACGATCTGTCTTTGAGGCTTAATGATCAAAAACAGCTTCTTGATTCATTACTGAAGCATATAAACCTCCATGATTTTATAGCAGGGAATGAAGGCCATTTTATGACTGGTGGACTCCAACTCCCATAATTCTGGAAGTTGAAGTCCAGAAGTCATAAAGGGGCCATTGTTCCTCACCTCTGACTTAGACCATGCTAGATAATGTTAATTTTAGCAGAACTCCTAATGGGTTTTAATTGTTGGCAGGTATTTCAGCCATGCAGGAGGAGGAGGAGGAATCGGAAGCAACCTCGGTATCTTCTGGAGACAGTAGCCCCGCGACCCCACCTGCCAATGGCTATCCAGGTAAGCGGGCCTATCAGATGACAGGAAGGAGTGTTACATAACAAACTTTGGTGCAGCAGTAGAAGATGTTCAGCTTTGATGTTGGGCAAAGGCTCAGCTATTAAATGTATTGTGCTTGGGGCCGTAATCTGTAAAAAGGCAATCAAAATACTACTTTTGCAGATATGAAGAGTGTTATTTCCAGGACCGCTGAATAACTGTAGTTCTTGTATCTTTATAATTTAAGGTATTTTCCTCTCCTCGCATTCCTTTACGATTCCACAAGATACATAAAACGCGACCCCTTGATTTAGCAAATCATCCACGGGGCTGGCAAAAGAGGAAAGTCCCAAAGGTGCTTTTCCAAAAGCCGAACAAAACTGAAGAAGCTTCTTGGAATCAGAAGCAAAATGGTTTCAAGGAAAAGAGAAACAAAGTCCAGCTGCCTTTTGCAAAAGCACCTTTGGGACAACCATGACGTAGATGATTGAGAGTCTCTACAGACCATAGATATCAAACTGGTGCCATCGTGGAGCTGGGGTGGGCGTGGCCTGCACGTGACGCATCCGGCCCCTGGGCCGCCAGTTTGACATGCCTGCCATATACAAATGAAAATCTTGCTCCCCTCCCCAATGTTAGAGCTGTTCAGTTGTAGAGTGGGGGGGGGGGGACAAGCCAAGGGTGCGTTATACTCGCATACTTCACTGTGTTTTCTCTCTTTTTGTTTCCGTAGGTCCTCAAAGCAAAGAACCCAAACTGGCCACCATTGCTGTGGGACAAGTGGATGACGTTGGAGACGGAGGGCAGGATCGGCTCAGCTCTTCCCGGGTTCCTAGCCCCGAATGGCACGAATGCCCTGAATGCGGGCGTGGCTTTGGCACATCTCGGGCCCTGAAGGTGCACCGTAGCTACCACGTGGGGCGCAAAAGGCCACACAGTGGTTCCTCTTCAACCAAGCCACCCCCGCCTCCACTGCTCTTGGCCGGAAATCCTGACAGCCAGGAAGGGCGGACGGCTCTGACTTCCGGCCGAGGCAGAGCTTTTCACTACATTTGTGCTGAGTGTGGCGTGGGTTTTACCTCTCCTGCCACGCTGGAGGGCCATCGCTGCGAACACAGCTGGCGCAGAAGCCCTCCGGCCCCTCCTCGTAATAAGCTGGCTCCTTCTCCTGCTCCCAGAGAGGCTAACGGGGATCAGGACACAGACGGGGCGGACGGACCATATCACTGCACCGAGTGCCCAGGCGAATTTGGCTTGGTATCCGAACTTCACGAGCACTACATGCTCCATGCTCGCGGAGAGCTGTAGATCGGTCTTCAGCCCTTTCCCCCACCCCCTACCCCCCCCCAGCCCGCTTCCATTTCCCTGTTGTCATAGGTGGCCCCTGCTAAGGGATCTGTCCTGCTAGGATACTCAAAAGTGAAACCTCCTTTATCTTTATAGTTCCTTAAAAAAAAAAAAAAGACACATTTCTATATATCTGAAATGAATTCAGCTTTGGAACGAGGAGAGAGAGAGAGAGATGTGACCTTGAGGACAATCACTTTTATATCCTGCCTCCTTGGCGGTGAGCGCAGTGACGTCAAAAACAGCAACAACAACAACAACCTCAGCCCATCTGCAGGAAGTGAAGTTTTTCCCCTTATCCCTGCCCCTTCGGTGATCTGAAAAGGGCAGGGGTGAGGGAGGTCCCTAAAGGGCAGGTCCCTAAAATATTCTAACACCCCCCCCTCCCCTTCCCCAAAGGAGATCCCGTTCATGAACATTCGTAACACTAGCAGGATTGCGCACTGCAGGTCCGTTTCATTAACAAGAACCAGGGTTGTCTTCTGCCAGACTCCCCCCCCCACCCCCCACCTCAAATGGGGACGGGTGGGTGGGGAGATCGTAAAGAGATGAATTGGAATCGCTTTGTCCTTCCGCGCGCGAGATCCTGCTTTCCCAGGCGGTTCCTTCTCCGTCAGGGCCCCGCTTTTCCCCCATTGCCGTCATGTTGGCAACTCGGGTGGCCCATGCCGAAAGTACAGAAGCTGTATTCTGTTTGTGCGTGTGCGTGCGTGTCTTTGGCTTTTTAAGGAAGCAGCTCCTGGGAATGGCACCCGATCCGCCTAAAACTCATGAATTCTAACAATTATCCCTTCACGGTAGTAGTTGGGAGAGAACGGTTTAATAAAAATGATTCTGTATGTATGACGGATTTTTATGGTGCCCATCTCTGTCTTTGCAAAAGGGGGAGAATTTGAGGGGTGCTGATTTGGTGCAGCTCTTGGCTGGGGGGGTCTGTGTGTGTCTCATAAGGAAGCCTGTTCTAGTTCGAAAGGCACAGTCTGTGCAAATGAAGCTGCCTGATCTTCTCTTGAGTTTTAATGGTGCACAGTCATTCTTTACAAACCATTATGAGAGTTTAGGATAGCAAGCATTCATTCTGCCATCACCAAAGAAGCAGACCTCAGGGTGGTTTGCCAGGGACATTACATCAACTTACAGTGGCGTAGCAACCAGTTGAAGCTACCATAGACACCCCCAGAGATACTTTATGATTCTATTCCAAAGATCTATTGATCGTGCGTCCCCCCCCAAGTCACGTGACCATATTTGAGGCCCACTTCAACTGGCCTGCATTTATGGCTGTTTGTGGCGTTCTGTGGTCACACGACCCCATTTGACAGCTTTGTTTTGCCAAAGACTGGCATTTGCCAGCCCATAGTGAACAATTGATTAATTTTATGTCTGCAGTGGTCACTTTTAAATCATAGCCGTTGCTTAATCACACAATAGGTGGGTACAATGAGGTTGGTCACATTACCCAGATTGTTGTAGGGCCTATACAGGCCATATGCTGACATTGTAAAACGCTCGGAAAGTGCTGTAAAACACGATGGGGTACATAAATCTTAAGTGTAATGGCTTTTTAAAAATCCAGATATGCCAAAGCCACTCCCTGAATCTAGTTTCTGTATATCTGTTATCTGTATTCACCAAATCTCCCATAACTTTGCATAAATATGCAAATACAGCTATGTAAGCAGTTTTGTATTTTGTCTCTGGGAAGTTCCATTGCATTTAATGCGACACAATCCATAAAAGTAAGGTCATCCAGAAGTATTATTTAATCGCTCAGAGAGAAAGTTGTGCTGTGCCTACTAAGGCCTCCGCTGTGTCAAAAAGCAACCGCTATTGTAATCCCTCATCCTGTCTGGAGGAAAATTCAGTTGAAATGTACCACGAACAAACCTCTGCAACGATTTGATGCCAGTCCTGTGTTTATAAATTAACTGGACTCGCTCTCTCTTGCTTCAGATCTTTAAAACAAAACTTTGCAATTCCTTCATCATCAGATGCCAATTCCAGAAACTCTTTTATCTTCCTAATATGTGACCAGACTCAAAATATTCCTGAAAGATAACTGCAAAATTACTGTTGTTATTACTTATTCGTGGCTGTACAGGAAAATTGTCTAAGCAAATAAAGTGACATAATTCCCCCTGGAGGATATATTTTTTTGTCCAACACGTGACATGACGTGCAATTAAAAACGCAGGTTTTTAATTGATGGAAGACAACAGAAAGCTGGAGCTGACGGCGCCTGCGCGTTTAACGTTCCATGATGGCTGGGAATCTCGCATTGCTAGGAGCATGCGCAGATACAACTAGCCAGTGGAACTCTGAAGAACCAGCCGCGTCTCACTCATACAGGTCTGATGCTTTGTAGGACGCTTTCTGTGGTGCGCACGCGCAACTTCTCGTATGTGTCTGCCTGTCTGTCTCCCCCCCCCCCTTCGAAGCTGTCTATAATATTGCCTGAAACAAGTTACAATAATGTGTGCGACCTGGCTCAGAGACTGGGCGCTTGGAGGCTTCCGCATTTCCCCCAAATCTCTAATTTGTCTGTGTGAAAATAGCGGGCGGCAGACCTAGATACACAGCGGAAATAAGAGTATGAATTTCGTGGAGGCGTTCGGAAAGGCTCGCTCTACAGGAAGAGCGTGGGGGCCTTTCTGGGAGAAGGAAGGCCCCCTGACAGAGGCCTAATGTGGAGCGGAGCCGAGGGGTAGGTGGGGGGTGTAACCGAGGCTATCCGGAGGGGATAATCAGGGAACCGGCAGGGATTTGAGGCAAGTCTCCTGGTTCGGAAGGCCGCAGCTGGAAGGGTTTCCAGATGGAAGGCTCCGGGGGCCGCTGAGGCATCGATGAGAGGCTCCTGGAAGAGGTAGGCCACGGCGGCAGAAGCAGGCGAGGCGAGGAACAGTAGCCCCGGCTTGGCTTAGCTGTGGGGCGGCAGAGGGGCTCGTCCCGGCCTTGAGGCCTCCACCTCAGGTGTCTCCAACCATGGCCCCTGCGCCCACTCGGTTCCCCAGAGGGGCCAGAAGGAAAGAACCTCTTCCCAGGAGGAGGCAGAAGAAGCCGGGCCTTTTCCTTAAGAAGCCTTCCAGGCCTTTCCTTCCCCAAAAGGTAAACGCCCTAACTTAACGGCTTCACCCGTCGTCTCTTGGTTTGGCTTTCCTCCTCCTGACAAAAGTTGCAGATGGCGGGCGGTAGTGTTGGAAGGTGGGGGGGAAAAAAAAATTCCATCTGGTTCAGTTGCGGAGCTGGGAGGTAAAAGAGGCTGGAAAAGACAACAAAGGAGGCCGATTGGGAAAGTGGGTTTATGGATGGAGCGGAACCACGCAGCCCCCAAAGTCCCAGCGGTGCAATTCTGGGGTCAGCTTGAACCATTAGCTAGACCAGGGCTAGGATTTTTAAGTACAGGTCCTGAAATGCTGCTTGTGTGTTTGTGTGTTTGTGTGTGTGTTGTGCAATGAAGGGGGCTGAAAGGGTGTTGGGCAGTTCCTATTGTGGCTAACAGGGTGGAATTTATTTATTTATTTAATTTATTTATTTATTTATTTAGTCAAGCATATATAAGATAACAGGTAAAAGTATAGACATGATTTAGAATACATGAAAAGGATACGAATAAAAAGGGAATATTAGGACAGGGACGGTAGGCACACTGGTGCACTTATTTTATTAATTAATTAATTAATTAATTAAGCATATATAAGATAACAGGTAAAAGTATACACATGATTTAGAATACATGAAAAGGGAATATTAGGAAAAGGATACGAATAAAAAGGGAATATTAGGACAGGGACTGTAGGTACATTGGTGCGCTTATTTTATTTATTTATT
>JANHFT010009553.1:145609-157031 GCA_032467955.1 Pseudoxenodon macrops
CTCAAAAAATATCTCACAGATTGAGCAATTTCTGTCCAGTATCTCTATTATATTACATCTTATTAATATCTTGCACTGGTAGTTATCCAAACCACTCACTTTATTTGAATAGATGACTCAGCTCACATTAAGCCTTCGGAGCTAAGTAGAATAATGTTTGTCAGCCTCACCCTAGATGGGATGCACTACATAGCCCATCATTCTCAAATAGCTTGGCCAACATATCCTGGGAAATTATATGTGAGTGGAGAAGTTTGGGGCATTTGAGAGGAACCCCAGTGTTTAAAACATTTCATTGCTGTTTTTTACAATTACAATATTTCATTACAATTTTAGACACGAGCCTCTTTCAGACACAGGGAGAAATTTGATGCTCCGAATAAGAAAAATCAGACCAACACAAATACCTCTGAGGTCTCAGAATAGCCAATAATCTTCTCTTCCCCATCTAAACCGGGTTGGCCTGAGATTTTGACAAAACAGGTAACAGAATAACAAAGTTGGAAGGGACCTTGGAGGTCTTCTAGTCCAACCTCTTGCTCAAGCAGGGGACACTATACCATTCTGGATAACTGGCTCTCCAATCAAAGGGCACCTGAGGGTAGGACAAGAAGGCCGGATGGAAACTAATCAAGGAGAGAAGCAACCTGGAACTAAGGTGGAATTCCTAACAGTGAGAATAATTAATCAGTGGAACAATTTGCCTCTTAGAAGTTGTAAATGCTCCAACACTGGAAGTTTTTAAGAAGAGGTTGGATAACCATTTATCTGAAGTGGTGAAGGGTTTCCTGCCTAGGCAGGGGGTTGGACTACAAGACCTCCAAGGTCCCTTCCAACTCTGTTATTCTATTCTATTCTATTCTATTCTATTCTATTCTACTACTGTAGTGATTCACTTAACAACTCTGGCGAGAATGGTCGTAAAACGTACACATTTTGGGTTCAATTGTGGCCGTTAAGCCAAAGACTACCTGTATTGTAAAATCTCCTCTTAAGACCAGCAGAAGTGAGCAGTAAATCTGATTCATTCTAGGGCAGCCCATGAGCTTCTTGCCAATCAAGACATGCTTTGCCTACCTTTGTGAAGATGCTAGTACCAGTATATATTTTGCCTCTGTATTTCATGAATAAAACAATTCCCCTTTCTTTTGCTAGCTGCATTGTACATAACCGATAAGCTAAGTTCACATGCACACAAAGCCAGGATTTGTTTTTTTAACCTCATTTGTTAAACAAGCTATAATGGATTGGTTCACACACAAAACCAAGCTGTAATGAGTGCATTGACATACCTTAGAAGAGCTGAAAGCAAACACACCGCATAATAGCTTAGGATAATATGTAGCCAATGTGTTGGTTTTATGCAGTACTAATTTATTTTCCCAGCAGCTTATGGACTTCATGTTTTGGTGAAGAATAGGGATTTTGGCATAATGTACCTTTGGGCCTCCCAGACAGTGTACTGGTGTCTGGATTTTTTTTTAATGTAAAATGTCCTTTTTTTTTTTTAGATGCCAGAAAATGCAATTTAGACATCATTTTCTTAAAGCTTTCTCCTGGTTGGAAAAGGGTTGAGAAAAGAAAATTTCTTTGTCCCAGTGGAACAAGGAAATGCATTTATTTTGCTTTTACATCATCCCTGTAGTTAACACTGGAGGAGAAATAACGTTGGGTTCCTCAGATACAAGACCCATGTTAGGAAACGCGTTCCCTAAATTTTAAGAAATATAAGGGCAAAATAAAAGCAACATCTGTTTCTCGGGGAAGGTAAACCGAGTGTTACAGCCGTTCAGCTGCTCAGTGGTTAAATTTGAAGTGCTAGAAATGGGAGGGGGGGAGGTTTTTAATCTATTGAACAAAAATAATAATAATCTGTGTCTCTACAGATTTCCCAGGGCCCAAGAAAAATTAAAAACCCTTGAAATTACATCCAGTATCCGTGAGAAAATGGTTAATCAAAGCTTTTAGAGACACTTTGTAGGTAGTTTTACTGCTTCTCAAATTGCCAGCATAGTATTTGGGCAGATGGCATTTTATTAGGCAGGAAGGAAGAAATCCTAAGCCGAAATGTTTCACTTCTGCAGCAGGTTCTGAAACCAAGTTCTGAAACTCACACAAACAATAACCTGCTGATGAAAATAGCCTCATCTCAAACCTCCTCCTGTTTGCTGCTTTAAATGTTCAGCGTTGTTGTGATTTTTCATCCTCATTCAGCCATGCCCAAAAATCTCTCTCTCTCTCTTTTGTTTTTGCTTTTGTTTTGAACACCTTGTAAATCCGCAGGTTGAATTTCCTGAGATCCAAACCTTCTCCACCTTGTCTCCCATCCCGGGCTTCACCAAATGGTTGGTTGGGCTGCTGTGCTCGCAATCCAATGAACTGGGCAGGGGAAACCCTTTCACGGATCCCGAGATGCAGGAGATTTCGGAGGTCACGGGAGCCCCCGCGGCTGAGAAACTGAAGCGCCTTTTCGCGAATAACGGGTGGGTGAAATCGGAAAAGCTGTCTCGGGTCTTACAGCAGCCCCTCATGAGGCTTTGCGCCTGGTATCTCTACGGAGAGAAGCACCGCGGCTACGCCCTCAACCCAGTGGCCAACTTCCACCTTCAGAACGGCGCGGTGCTGTGGCGCCTGAACTGGATGGCAGACGCCAGTCCCCGTGGCTTGGCGGCCTCCTGCGGCATGATGGCCAACTATCGCTACTTCTTGGAGGACACGATGGCCAACAGCGCCACCTACCTTGGAATGAAGCAAATCAAAGCCTCAGAGCAGCTTCTCTCCTTGGTCTCTCAGTTTCAGCAGAACAGCAAACTTTAAAAAAAAGCCTTGAGCGAGCAAAGTTCTCGTTCTGGATAAACGGGGATCTTGACTTGGTCCTGCCCAGGAATGGCTGCTGATGGACCCGTACGGTCTCTTCTGGATCTCATCCGGATCTGCGGTTGGGTTGTCCTGGGCTCTCGCTGCCTTACGTCACCAGAGAGACACCAACAGACCTGACAGTTTCTTAGGCTGAACCTCCAGCTTTGATAAGTGGTGGCAGTTTGTGGGTGGTTTCTGCGAAGTGCGTGTTGTCCCTTGTTCTCGGTAGATCAATAGTCTTGTTTAATCTGCATCTCTGACAGCACTATTGAACCACTGAATGCTCTTGGACGTTAAAAGGATCGATATCAAGAGTCACTAAAAAAAGGGGACAAGCAAGGAAGACATTTTCGCCCAAGTGGGGAAACAAAACAGCATGCTTTTAACACTTCTTCAGGAATTCTTTTTTTTCTTTCTCCGCTGTGCTGAATTCCTGCATCAGGGCAGCTAAACGGTCTAGGGTCTCCTGCTCTTGAGGAGGGGGATGCATTAGATGACCTCCAAGGTATCTTCCAACTCTTGTTATTCTATTATTCTATTCTATCCCATCTCGAGGGCTTTGGGGGCAACATTTGCATGGAAATGAGGCATTTGCTGCTATGAAATGATTTACAAACAATAACAATTGGTTTGTTGCAGAAGTTTCGGAAATATAGTATTTAAAAAATGTATCAAATGAAGGAAACGAGAAACATGCACCATTAAAACCTAAGGTTTACCATGTCTCAGAACCCTTAGTCTTGTCTGTGGTACAGTTATTTGACAGCTTTGGTTGTGCCTTAACTATTTTATTTGACAATTATTTAACTTAATTATTTGACAGCTTTGTACCTTAACATTTTTAGGAAAAGCAACCAATTCTCTTAGATGGATTATCACTGCTATGGATTACGGATGACCCAAGTGGTTTGCTGAGATTAGGTTCAAAGTGAGGAGAATTTGCTATCTTTCCCCTTGATGTGTATGCACCAGTGTTTTACCTTAGGAAATTGATGGTGTTACCTGAGTTAATTTGCTTAAATTTTGGTGTGTCTTTTTCTAGTTTGGGGGTGTCAAACTTGCATGGTCGTGTGACGTATCACAACTTCCCCCTCCCCCTTCGCTAAACGGGGTGTGGGCGTGGCCAGCATGCGACTCATCCGGCCCGCGGACTTGGAGTTTGACACCCCTGCTGTAGTTCTTTTCAGGAATAACGGCAAATTGGATTTATGAAGTTAAAACCAGGAGACATTGTAACATTCATGAGCGAACACACCAGAGACCGGCAATTGTCCTAATTAAAATTGCATGTACCTACCTGTTGGGGACCGAAAGCATAGTTGAGCAGCAGCATTAAAAGGGAATTAATAAATGAGCTTTGATGCTTAGCTCGGGGTGGGATCTTGGAAAAGCTGCCAAAAGACAGCACAGCATCTGGTAGACTTTGTCAGTGTGGGAAAAATCACAACCCAAAAAGGGAAACCCAGTACGGACGTTCCAGACCAGAACTGGGACAATTTGCTGCCCCGCGATTCCTTATTCATAGATAGATAATCTGAAATTGAATAACTGAAGGAAGCGAATGTGCAAAGTTTATATTTCACAGTTGGTATTAATGACAATTTGTAATGTTTAGTTGGGTTGGCGTCTCAGCTGATTACTGAAACGGCATAATAGCGTCCTAAGTGCCTTTTCCTCCCCTCCTCTCAGAGAAATGTCTGGTTAAAAACAGAATAAACACTGTCATAATAAAACTCTCGAGTTTTTCTTTTGATTTTCTCCGTTACCTGCCGCATACCAACATCAAAATAGTCTCCCTGCAGATAATAGACGTAATTTTCCACTCACCTCCAACAATGAGGTCTAAATTTATGTACTCTTGTTTCTGGCTAAAAACGCCTGGTCTCGAAAATACATGTTGTTGTGCAGCAGAATAAGTGGTCCCACCAAGCCTTCTGATTTGGCTTCCTTCAAATCACACCATGATCATCTTCAGTGCACTTGCTTAATGACCTCTTAGGTACACCGTGTACGTCTTTATAAAGTGGCGGCGGCTGAACTGAATTCCTTGCCCTTTTCGCTTTCTGCTAGAGACCTTAAAATGGACCCAAAGCATCTGGCGATGTGAATGTTTGATCCGAGTCTGGTTTTTGTAGCAGTCTGGAAGAGATCTGTAAGAGGCGTCTCTTTCCTTGTGTAAAGTATGAGCCTCCCTGCCTTGACAAAGGCTTAGCCTGAAACTTCTTAATGCTCAACCGTCTGCCAAGTAATTAAGCTACAAATAAAGGGATACAGGACTCCAAAAAGCAATACCTGCAATCAGAAAGGTTTTGAGCCATCTAGTTAAGCGTTTCAAAAAATTATTACGGGCTTTAAAAGTGAAGACCTGAAGTGTTTCCCCCCTCCCCCCTACAATAGGAATACTAATTATATGTATAATTACTAGAGGTAGCATCTCTCCAGGAGCAATACAACTTAAAACGTGCTTATGTGGAACAATATAACACCGCAACAAAGGCATCACACTTAGTGTGATTGTGCCATAACGGAAAGTGGCTCATATCACGTGTGGACTTCAACTCCCAGAATTCCCCAGCCAGCATGAGGATGAGATTATAGATGGATGGATAGATAGATAGATAGCAGATAGGTAGATAGATAGATAGATAGATAGATAGATAGATAGATAGATAGATAGATATAACCAATGGATGGATGGATGGATGAATAGAGAGAGATATATATATTAGATAGATAGATAGATAGATAGATAGATAGATAGATAGATAGATAGATAGATAGATAGATATAACCAATGGATGGATGGATGGAGGGAGGGAGAGACAGATAGAGATAGAGTTAGAGATATAGAGAGAGATAAAGAGAGAGAGAGAGATGGAGAGAGAGAGAGAGGAAGAGAAAGAGAGATAGATACAGATAGAGAGAGAAGAGAGAGAGAGATAAATAGAGAGAGAGAGATAAATAAAGAGAGAGAGATGATAGATGATACAGAGGAAGACACAGACAGACAATAGATAATAAAATAATAGACAATGCATCGCTAACAGGTGATTTTTTTTCCCCTCCTCTTTTTATTGGGATCTGCTCCTTCCTGGCCCAGCAAATCATCACACAGGATTTTGCCCGCAGCCAGGCTTCCAGCCAGCCTTCCCTTCCCACTCCCACCAGCACATTCCAGAACTCGGCTCTGACCTCCGTCGCGACGACAAACCGGGCCAAGGCTTCGAACCGCTACAGCCCTGACATCCAGGTGCAGGCCGTCCCCCACCAGCGCCCGGGGTCCCGGATGTCCCCCGAAAGCATCTCTGAGAAAAGCAGGGGCAGGTAATCTTTTCTCTCTTCTTCTCTCCTCTTTTCTCGTGTCTCAGTTCCTGGTTATCTTCCTCTGTTCCTTTCCTCCTTTATTGTTTTGTCCTAGGCCTCTTGACAAACAATGTGTAACAAACCTCTGTCTATTTCCAACAGCTGTAAATTATGTCCATTCACAGCCGTACTAAGTCGCCAAGAAGGTTATTAACCAACCTTTATCTTTCTTGGCACACTGCCAAAGCCCTAATTGGCACGGAGCTGCTCAAGGTCAAACAAAACACGGAGGCCGAATAGAGCTGCTGAGATACGTCAACTGACATTGAACTAAGTTGCTTCCTGCAACAAGCACCTCCGTGTGCTTTCTTCTTATGTCCTATGGGAGGGACCAGTCATCTCAAAGCCTTACTCCCTAGTAGCTCTTTTCCTCCTCAGCTGTTCTTGCCTTCTGGCAGCTCTGTGCATGCGTGCATTGGGAACAGTCTGACCGTTACTCTGTCTCGCTCCCATCAGATCCCAGAGGCTCCGGCACACCAGTCACCAATGCCCCTGGCCCCATCTCTGCCTCCGATGCAGAGACCCCGTCCGAGCCCTCCCCAGACTCCAGAGCTGAGCCATATTCCTCTCCGCTGTCCGAACCACAACAGATCATGGGGACATTGCAATAACCACATGTGCAAGCACTGGTTGTAAATCGCTTTTTCCAGCCCTGTCATAACTTCAAACAGTACCTATGCGAACGATCGTAAATCGATATTTATACATATTTTCTAGTTAATAGTCTTGACTTCCCATCTAATAGAGGAGGAAGATAGGATAAGTTGCTATATTAATTTCTGCCCCAAGTACTGGATGTAGTTGTCTAATTACCAAATAGACAATTTTGCCATCCAAATGAGATTCTCCCCCAGCACCCGATAAGTCACAGAAACCACAATGCTCTTGCATCACTCTGAATACAATTTGCTTCAGGCATGCTGGACAAATATTTTGTAAGGGGAATTCAGATTTTTGATTCCGCACTGCCTGGCAAATCAAATTAAGATAAACCATAAAAAAAATAGGCAAGGCCTGACTGAGGGTGAAGATTTTAGAAACCCAGCGAGTTGCATATTCTAACCGAAGACGATCAAAACAAGATTGTACAACAAAGGACAGCTATTTTAATTGGTCATGCAGCAAATTACAAACAGGCAACCATTTTCAATTAACTTGGCGGCATGGCTGAAATTACGACGTGTAGAACTTTTCATTGCAGTTTGCATTGTGCAAGACAATCAACCCCCGACCAGTGTTTTTAATAACTGTGTAACATGACCTCCTTCCAGGACAAGCAAATTTAAACGCCGACTCTTTCAAGCTACAGAATTAGAATTCTGGACAGAAAACAGTTCTCTTTTTAAGCATGTGTACAACGGGGGAATTCAGAGAGGTTTTAGGCACAGCTTTCCTGAACAGGCCAAGCTGTGTGAAGGATGAGATGCGTTTGCTCTTTTTTCCGCCCCCCCGCCGAAAAATAAACCAGCTTCCCACTATATAAGACCAGTATTGTAAGCCAGGATCCTAGCAAGTAAGCAAGCATTTGATTTCTCTGTAGTAATAGGAATTGCTTCATATAAAGAACGACTCCACCGGTATTTCTCAACCGTACCAACTTGTAAGATGTGTGGACTTAAAAGTTGTCAAGGTTGAGAGACACTACAATGTGTGCATGAGCACTGCAAAGGGGTACAGGCTTAGCACTGACTTTCCATTTCTTAAATTTTCTACAGCCAAATCTTGGCTGGGTCCTTCCCAAAAAAAAAGCACCACCACCACAGGACACTTTGCCAAGCAATCTTTGCTCTGGCCTCATCGTGGGGACGTTGCTTTTAAAGTGGGACAAAGAGGTTGCTGTCCCTTCCTCTCTTCCCCCTCCCCAAAATCAATCTATCCCTCCAACTCTAGGCCTCTGAGAAGGCTGCCAGCAGCAACCTCTCTGCATCTTCGGATAGTTCCACTACAGCTTGCTTCAGCAGGTTGTAAATGTTCTCCACCGAGATCATGGCCTCCACTTTGTCTCCTCGGCCCCAGTAGGGCACGTAGCTCCACGCCCAGCTGCCCCACGAGGGAGACTTAACTATGAGGGTGAGCACCTCGGTGGGGTCCATTGGCTGGGCAAAACGGCTTTGGATCTGTTTCCGAAGCCGGTGGGCTGTTTTGCCAGTACACTGGGCGGTTTTTGCGACGGACGTTTCATTCAGACCAAGATGGATGCAGAAGCTGGCGATGATGGTCAGGAGCTTCTCAACCACAGTCTTGTTGAGATTGTCCACAGAGGAGAGGCCAACTTGCAAGGTCTTCCCCCACACGTCCTTCATCAGCACTTTGCTCTTGAGCCTCACCAGCTGGGAGAAGACAGCCGGGATCGCTCTCCTCAATGCCTTCTTCTTCAACTTGGAAGCCTGTTTCTGGAGTTCTTCCCGAAGGAGAGGGAGGTCGTACGCTTCAACCATGAAGGAAGAGACCAAGAAGACCGGACAGTCGACGCCATCGTTCTTCAGAGCTTCTACGCAGTTCTTCCGGATCTGTTCCTGAAGTTTCTCCTTCACGTTGGGTTGCTTCCCACCTTGAGCCTCCACATCTACGTCGATCTTGTTCCTCACAAAGAAAGACTGTTTCCCTTCCGAAGCAATAATTTTAGCCAGACAGCTGTGGATGTGCTTGTAGCGCTCCGAGGCCACCAGCAGGAAGGCGCTGTAGCGGCTGAGGTCCAGGCGCTTCACATCATCCTCCATAAACCCCACTCCTGGCAAATCCCAAAGGAACATGTTAGGGACGGAAGGGAATGGATAGGCCATGGCTACCTTGGTGGTCTCGGCTACTCCGGTGGGGGCCGCCCCTGTCTCTTCAGAGCCTACTCTTCTTAGCGCATTGATCAGAGAGGAGTTTCCCGAGCCTGTTTCTCCAATCAGAGCTACATTCAGTTGGATCTGACTGGGATTGGCCAGCATATTCTGGATGACCACTGGGGCTTCAGCCAAGCTGCTGAATTTGCAAATCTCAAAAAGCTCCTTGACCATCTTTTGACTCACTGCGTGGAAGTCCTTCAGATTTCCCTCATGGTGCCTAGAAAGAACCAAGAGCAAAAATATAATGTAAACATAAGACACATTGTTTTCCTATAGTCACTAGTTGCAGTTCAAGGATGCATCAAGGACTCAACACTGGCTTTTATCAGAGACTACATTGGGCATGCCCAATAATAACGTCCATGCTATTAGAGGACTTTTCTCCTCTTTTGATGTTGGTCATTCTTTAATTTTAAAATTAAATTTTAATTTTAGCATTATTTTTATTGGTTATATTATACTGTACACCACCAAGAGCCACTCTTTGAGGGAGAGAGGTGGTTTAGAAATACGAAATATAAATAAATATAAATAATCTGGAAGACTTTGCTGGAATGTTTTAAATTGTCATATATAGACCTCGCTTAATCTCAATCAGCAACAGTTTGAAGTTACAATGGTGGTGAAAAATAACTTTATGATCAATGTTCTTGTGATTGCTGATAAAAATATACGTTGTGCTATGCTTGACCTGTTGTTGTTTTTTTCCTCCCTTGCAGAGCAGGAAGCTTGGAGAGAAAGGGATTATAAGTGACTAAGCAAATACAAAATGGTGAATAGGATTGTGTAGCACCCTTGTGGCTTCCAGTCCTGAGTATGCATGGGGCTGCTGGCACCACCGCATTCCTTTAGATGTATATTTCTCACTGTATGTCTGCCTAATCTCTTGTAATCCCTAATTATTCCACCACCAGGATAAGCATTCCAAAGGGCAAAGGACCAGGGGAAAAGGAAAACATAGTCACAGTCACAAAATATCCCTCTTAGCAACCGCTTCGCAGTTCACTTAATAACAGCAGCCAGTCCCAATTTTGGCTCCTAAGCAAGGATGCTAAAGAAAGTCAGTGTTTGAAAGTTTTATGCTAAATTATAGGATTCCCCCCCCCCACTACTTTCCTTGATAAGTATTCTATTTTAGCATGTTTCTTTGAGTTCCATATAGAAAACTAAGGAAAAAAGGACATTAGCTCGACAGGCTAATGTAAAAAGGACAGAAATGGCATTGGAAGGAGATGCAAGAGCCTGGACACTTCTTCTTTTCCAGCCTTGGCAGAAAAAAGTCAAAATGTTCTGATTTAAATCGGACCCTCCTTGACAACCTCCCCCCCTCTTTTACCTTTTCAAGTGGAGCATTTCTCCTTCCAAAGTATCCTCGAACCAAGCAAAATCGTATCTCTCCGTCTGCAGCCCAGATACCAGGAAGATCTTCTTGGCTTCCAACCCATGCTTGGTCAACGTCTCGGACAACGTCTTCCGAATCTGGTTCATCTGCTCTGCAGGATTGCATCTGCATTGAAGTCGCCTCCTAGCTGTGTGCAAATCCAGGTCGATCTTGGTGCGCACCACGAAGAAAGGTTTCCGCTTTTGCACGATCGCCTTAAGGACTTGTAGATGAATGTCTCGGAAGCCCCCGGTTCCTACCACCATCACAAAGCAGCTGAACTGCTGCAGGTCACCCAGCTTCTTGAGGTAGGCAGCCGGTTTCTCGGTGTCCTCAAAGCCAGGTAGATCGTGCAAGGTGAGGTGAGGGAAGGTGGGATGAACGTGGACCTCTGCAGAGAGTGTGGGCCGTTGAGCATGGCGGAAGTAAGCATAAAGGTTTGTCACTGAGCGGGGTTTGCTCAGGAGAGCTTCAACCAGCACGGTCACCCCTGAGCGGTGCTCTCCTAGGATCCCAACCTGGACCTTGAAGGAGTTCAAGAAATCCAGCAGTTCTTGGATTTGAGAGGCAGCTGCGACGGATTTCTGGGCTAGATAGTGAGCTTTGCGGTACCTCAACTGTGCTTCGTCTAAATAGGGAAAGCTGGCCATGGCTGAGCTGCAGGAAGAGAAGAGAGAGAAGGTGAGTGTGGCCCAGGCAGGAACCTTTTGGTGAGAATCCAGCCTTCACACAACCATGTATCGCAGGTGTTTCTCAACTTTGGCCATGGGTGGACTTCAACTCCCAGAATTCCCCAACCAGTAAAGGCTGGCTGGGGAATTCTGGGAGTTGAAGTCCACAAGTTGCCAAGACACAATGAGAGGGACCCCCCAGTAGTTGGAGCTTAAAATAAGTTCTCCCTTGAGAGGGGTTCAAAAACCCTCCCCCCCTCCAGACCCTGCTTTGTCTTTTGGCCGGTGCTCCCACCCTTCCTCTTTCCCTCCCT
>JANHFT010009558.1:0-27697 GCA_032467955.1 Pseudoxenodon macrops
TGACTACATTTAAGAAAACTTTCTGGCATTAATATACTGCCTTAATATACATTTCTCCAATTCTTTGCTATTTCTATCGGTCAGGCACACATGCACAGAAATACACAGCAAACAGTGTATATAATCTGTACTGTTTGCTGTGAGGCAAATTGCTGGGAGACAGAGGCAGATTTTTTTTTCTTGTTTTCTTGTTTTTGTCCCCAAAAACTAGGTGCTTCTTATATTTCGGTACGTCTTATACTCCGAAAAATACGGTAGCTCACACACACACAATCAAGTTATCAGATCCCCATTTTAGATCCAAACCTGATATTATGAAGAGAAAAAGAATTGTCTTGAATATCCTTGTGCATAGAGGTACAAGATAAGGATAAGGGCAAAGAAAATGTCTTGAAAAGTACTATTTTTGATCTCTTTGCCAAGATTATCAATAGCAGATGGATGATTAATCCATTAACTTCTACACATGGGAAATGAACTTTAGGAAACTAAAGCTGATCAGTAATCCAACCTTCCTGAATGATAGAGCTAATGTTGAACAATGAAAAGTATGTAGTACATACTACACATTTCTTATAACATTTCAAGGTCTTAAAAATTAGAAAAGTCAGAAGAAAACAAATCCAATTAGAATTTACAAACACCATTGCTTTTCTACAGGAATTGAGTTTTGTGTCATCGTCGTTCTCCTACAACTCTATTTATTTATATTTATTTATTTCCTACGTTTATTTTACAAATAACCCAAGGCGGAAAACATATCTAATACACCTTCCTCCTCCTACTTTCCCCACAACAACTCTGTGAAGTGAGTTGGGCTGAGAGAGAGAGTGACTAGTCCAAAGTCATCCAGCTGACTTTCCAGGGCAGGGCTTGAACTCATGGTTTCCCGCTTTCTAGACTGGCCCCTTAACCTCTAAACCAAGTAATAATTTAGAGAAAAAATCCCAAGGTAGATGATTCCCTGGCAAACAATTACTACTTTTTAAGTCCTGCCAACTAGCATTAGCCAGATTAAAAAGGGAACTTTTTTTCTTTTAATTAATTTAATGTTTATACTGCTAATCCATGTATGATATGCCATATGCTAAATAAATAAATGAAGTCTTTCTCTTTTTTTATTTTCTGTTTTATCTGAAGTAAATCAGTTGCTATGCTTACATCTTTTCTAAATAATAGCCAGTTCTTTGTAGGTTTATAACCTTCCTACCAGAAACCAAATCCAATCCATGTAAACAAGCATTCCAGCAAAAACAGCAAATGTAAAACAAAACTTGGAATACAACACAAATGCACCGATACATCTGATCCAATGTTAAAAAGCCTTTGAACATTATACTGTATATGCTTCTGGAAATAACACAAGCTAGGTACAATGTGCTCTTTAGGCTCAAATATTTTGAATAATGTTTCAAACCTTAAGTCTCTCTTGGGCTTGTACGGGTGTCAGGCCACTTTTCTGCACAAGAGTCCAAAATACCGTATTATAGAGGTTATTGATATGACCTAGTGATACAAAGTGAAAAAATCATCATTAGAGAAGACAGCAATATTCACTATAAGATTGGTTTCAGAAGTAGTGTTATAATTATTACAACTATTGTTATTGTTATTTATATGTAACAATACAATAACATCATAATTTCTTAAAATGTATTTTTATAATAAATTCCTACATTGTGCAGAGGTTTGTTGGTTAGGTTTTTTTTTTTACTTTCTTCAGTTTATTCGGCAAGCCACCTACTAAGGATTCAATAACTAGAAATTTTGGAAGAAGGTATCTCATCAATTGCTAGATGCAATGGAGGGAAATAGAAGACATCACTGATAATCTTGAATGTCCAGCAATGTTAATATTTTTGTACTTGTTGACCCAAATAATAAGGCAGCATCCAAATCCTATTTTATAGATTAATTGATTAATAGGGCAGCTGCATTTTTGTTGTAGGAAATATCACCTTTGCAGATAGTGATTGCCTCACCATGTGAAATATTCCAGATTCCCATTCTCTTTACTTATTTCTAAGTAAGAATACAATTTTGAGAAAAAACTTAACTACTAAAAGGAAGATGCACCCCTCCCCCCTAGTTTCCATGTCTAAAGTTGTGATAACTCAAGTGAATAAAATCAGGTACTTTAAATATTTTTTTAAAAAAAAAGCAGAATATGGGATTAAATATATATTCTTAAAAATTATTCTATAACCTCCATCTCACACCTGCAATACTTACAATCAGCTTGTCGCCAACTGAGATAATCTTTTAGATTTTGGTCACTGGGATACAACACAACACGTCCATCAAATCCTGGTGGATATAAAAGGGGCTTGTCCTTAAAATAATCCTTCCAATAGAAAACATAGCTGGATGCAAACTTGGCGACCACCAGAGTCATTAATTTACTTGTAAGAAAAAAAGGAAGGGAGGGAAAACATAACTTTTTAATATAACCAACACAAGAGTTAACTAGCCTGTATAAATACAAGAATGTGTGCCTTGTTTATGATTTTAGGAATTATTTCCAAAAATGTATAGCTTATTTGTAACTTAGTTTTATAACTTATTCTCATAGTTTATGAATCCAAAATGTTGACAGCATACTCCCAAAACATGTAAGATTTCTCTAGAAAAAGCTCTAGTAATCCCAAAGTATATGCTAAGTATAAAGTCCAGATCCAACATGTTTAATTTTGTCATGTATATATTTTATGTTAGGCAAGATTGACTGTTAGTATCACAGTTAACCTCTCATAATACAATGTAAAATGCAATTCTTATTTATGAATTATATAGAAATCATATTTTAAAATGTTTGTCTATTGTATTAAACTGATTTAATATCTTTCTGCATTTTACTATAAATGAATTGAACAATTTGTTGTCAAATAAAGTGCTTCAGAAATAATGTTTGGTATACCACAAGGCTTAATTTAAGTAACTTAAAGTAACACAGCAGCTTACATTGCTATAAGGCCTTCATGTGCTAAATAAACTGTAATCCAATATTACACAATCTCTGTGCAATTTTGCAAAGATGTCTGTATGTGTATGTGTCCCTTCCTCACTACGTGTATTGATGTTTCTAAAAATGGAAATATATGATAAAGCTGCTAGTATCGTAAAATCAAAATTAATCAAATTTTTACATTAAAGCTTATTTTGGAAAGGATGTCTTAACAAATATTGAAAAGGGGGAAAACTGTAAAAGTAACTACCTTGCCCTTCTCTTAAACAAGTTGGTTTTCTTTTTGAAAACAAAGCTGTATTCATCACTTTGTCCATAGGCAATGACAATTTCCTTCATCTCTTCCATCACTGTTTGAGCACACTTGTTCATCAAATTAAGAGCACAATCATCATTAGGTTTCTTAAAATCATGCTGCTCAGCAAAGCTTCAAAATGAAAAGCATATAATTAAAAAAACTTGATTTGTCATATCTGTTTAAATAATTATCCTGTGTTACAGATACTGCAGTTTTGGTAGAGGCTATGATAGGGGCTTTGCAGCAGTACCTGGAGCAATTCTTAAGAAGTTAAAAGAGCAGGTGCTTGAAGACAATGTATTTCAATTGAAGTCTCTATATTATAAGCAGACCTCCTCTTAATCATATCAACATCCAACTTAATGATCTGGAAATAAGTAAAAGCTTTTCCAAAAATCATTTGGAGCATGATGAATGCATGCCATCTGTACAAATGCAATATATTCTTTTATTTTTTTAAATAAGCCATTGATAGTTCTTCCAAATTATGGCAGAATTCTGTCTTATTGTCCTTATAAAGAAATAGAAGGTAGTTATTAAAAAGCTAAACCAATGCCATTTTAGAAGAGTAGTATTTTGCCAATAAGATATTATCAATTAAAAAGTGAGAATTATTAGGAAAATAAAACTTTTAAAATTCTAAAACTAGACAGGGGCACAATATTAGCCCCGAATATAAAATAGCTTTGCGCTCCTTGCAAAAGGTCATGCAGTTTCAATCCTTCCACCTTGGATGCTAATATTCTTTTGAAATCTGGATAATGGCATCTGATGTTTTGAAGTGAGCTTCATGCTTCTATGTCCAATAAAATCCTCCTGATACCAAAGATCAGTTATGGTATTAAACATACATGCAAATGGACAGTACCCCCAAATTTGAAGCGTTCGCTAAACTTGGCAACTTTCAAATGTGTGAACTTCAATTCCCAGAATCCCCAGCAATTCCCGTATGAACTGATGAATTCTGGGAACAAAAGTCCAATATCTGGTAGCTGCCTAAGGCTGGGAAACGGTATCCCAAAGTGAAGTCGGGGAAGCCAAACGGCCACAGAGCGAAACAGATTTCACTTTGAACTGGCGCCGCCGATCCCGGCGCTGATCCTCGCTCCTATTGGTCGGGCGGTTGCCGGGCAACCAAGCCTGTTAACTCCACACGCTGCCGCCAATGGTTGAAGCGTGTCTTTACCGGTGGAAGCAGCGTCCGTCCAACCGTACCACGATCCAGCAGTTGGGCAAACATTTATCCTCCGCTTCGAAAGCCCGGACGTATTCGAACTTGCTCTTCGCCATGGCGGCTCGGACGTAACAACGAAACCTTGATCTAAGGCCCAAAGCGACGGCAGCGAAGGCTCTGCCAAGCCGAGGCTGCGGCAGCATTGCCGGAAGGAGCGCTGGGCGACACCGGAAGAGACGGGACTCTAACGCCGCCTCTCTATGATATACCGTAAGATCGGCCGGAATCACTACCGGCCCCTCTGCGTCCTCAAGGCCTACGTAGAGGCGTCCGAGTAAATGCAGAAAGACCTGAGGCTGAGACCCGCCTTCTCGGATCCTGAGTCCCCTCATCTTCTCTCCCCGCCCCCATGTGCGTAGACTTGTGGTTCCTCAGTGGGATGTGGAGAAAGGAGCAGATACATGTGTGTATTTTATTTTTTTAAGTCGCAAACCGCCTATCGTTCGGTGGCAAACGGGGGCGAGGCCCAAACTCGTCCCTCCGCAAAAAAGCGGCGCCACCGACGTAGGGTCCGTGCGCCTGTTCCCCTCCCTCGGTATCCAAGGGCGACCTCATTGTTACGTGGCGCCCAGGGTAGCCATGGCAACCTCCAGGCAACAGTCCAAGGAGGGGAAAGTGAGGAGGCACGTGGAGCCCCACAAATTGGCATTTCTGGCCGACGTGCGGCAGGCGCGAGGCCCTCGCGAGCCAGAGGGCGGGGTCGAGAGCGGGCGCGTGCACCTTGGAGTTGGGGGTGGGAGGGGGAGCGGAGAACGTTTGCAAGCCAACCGCAGCAAACAAACGGGCGGTAACAGAGGACCGGGCTGAGCTCACAATCCCGTAACAATCCTCCTATCAAGGGCGGGCTGCGGCATGGAGAAAGGGGCGCAGGAGGAAGCCCCAAGAGAGCAGCACCGGCTCCTGCATTCCACGGCTTGGCAGAGCACTGCCTGCATGGACCATCTTCTCCTGCACCCTCTGCCAGGACAGGGGGGCAGGGACCCGCACCTTCTGTTGTTCCCTCCCAAACAGGCTCCCCAGCACCATCTCCTGCACCCCCTCTCTCCCAAACAAAGCGTTTTGCACAAGGAACAGAAACTTCCACAGCCTGGGGAAGGGGGGACCTTTAAAGAGCAGCAACATGTTTTGGAAGAGCAGATTTGTCTTGGCAGGCAGCTTACCCAGCCTGTCCTTGGGATGGAAACTAGAGCTTGTGAAAAGCAGGAAGAGGAGGAAGAAAACGGGCACCAGAAAGGGTTACAGGTAAAAGCGGAGGAGCGTGAGCCAGAGAACCCATTGCTCTTTATGGGAGGTAGCAACAAGAAAAAAAGACGAGAGCCTAAAATGCTTACAAACCGTCTCAGCGGCAAAGATGAAAGTAGTAGCAGTGTGAAAAGTGTAGGGGAAGTCAGACTGGGGAAAGTTGAAGAGACGGAGGAGATCAAGGAGGAAGCAAAGTTGAAAGAAAACTGTGATGCCAAAGTCTTGGGATCTGCAAAAGAAGGGACCATCAAAACCGAACTGGTAGAGCCTCCCGAGGAGGATTGCAAAGGGAGGGATGAAATGGCATCCAAGCCTCCACCATCTTCCAGTGGTCCCGCTCACATTAGCCAGGATGTTAGTTTGTCTCAACCTATGGGAACACAGCATTCTCAAGAACTGAAGATTCCTGTTACACTCCATCCAGTCCCTCCAGGGGCTAGGATCCAGTTTCAGGGACCACCTCCATCTGAGCTTATAAGAGTGACTAAAGTGCCAGTGACACAAGTGCCCCTTAAAATGCAGTCCTTGCTGGAGCCTTCAGTCAAAATTGAAACTAAAGATGTTCCTCTCACAGTGCTACCCTCAGATGCAGGTATTAGAAATTAGTCAGAATTTATCATATTAACCATAAGCTGTTATACGTAAACACTGGATTAAACAAGAGTTCTGCTTTTATTTCAAGGTATAAGACAGTGCACCCCACCTCTCAAACTTTGAGTCAGCAATTCATATACAATAGTGAATATTCCAGTGCATGAAACCTATAAATACACAGGGATTATACTTCTCAAATTATTTTATAGTTTGGTGTAGTGGTTAAGGTGCTGGCCTTGAAACCAGGAGACTTGAATTCTAGTCCCACTTTAGGTATAAAAGCTAACTGGGAGGACTTGGGCCAGTCATTTTCTCTCAGCCTAATCCCACTTACAGAATTGTGAGGAAAATAGAACAAGGAAAGACTATTATGTATGTTTGCTGCCTTGAGTTATTTATCAAAATAATAAAGGTGGGATAAAATATCTGTTCAACAGAGGCAAAGAATACTAAAACAGCTTAAAATATAATAGGCCTGTGTGACGCTTCAAATTTGATTCCAAAAGATGCAGCTGCTTTTAAGAAGCTGAAGACGTGCTGTATTTGTGCTCACACATCTTTGTAATTGAATAAAAAATGCTGCACAGGTCTAAAATCTTAATATTTATTTTAGGATTTAATTTCACAGAGTAAAAGCTATATTACCAATTCATAAAACCCTATATTACAATAAAAGTTAGGCTTAAGAATCAAATTTGACATATCTCAAATGTGACTGGGCAGTGTATAATAAAATCAATGATAAAAACATCTGAAATAACAAAAACAATAAACCAAGGGTCTCCATCCCTTGGGCCACAGCCCACTATCGGTACCAGGCCACAGCCTGTTTGAAAGGGTAACCCTATTTAGAATGCATTATAGTAGTTTGTAAGTGGTAGAGTTGACCAGACCGCAGATAGTTGTGGTCAAGGAAGTGGTACAATTAGGAATAAAAATTTCAACTATTTGCTATCTGTTTAGGAGAAGCTAGAATAAGTGAGTAGTTCTCTTTTTATTCTCACAATCCCATAAAACAAATTAGGTTGAACAAGGAGCAGGTAATGGGTCATTCAGTGAATGTCATAGCTGAATCTGAATGAGAAGTTCATTCTGTTAGAAGTCTCACATTCTAACATCTGTATAAATCTGCTAGTTTGGTATCAAAAGGCAGATGTTTGATTATTCCACTAAGGTATCTCTGTAATTTTGTTTAAAAATACATTTGTCAATGTCAACTGAATTTGGCTAGATTGCTAATAAAATGCCTTTTCAATGATACATAGATGGAATCCTCAGTTATTTAATATGATTGTGGAAATAATGATTAAGTTAAAACCAATCTTGTGAATTATATTTCATGGTCAATGAGAAAGAAGAAAACTATTTCCTGACTTCAGCTTTTATGTTTTCTTTTGGGGGATATGCAATGTTTATCATAGATTAACGTGAGAGAGAAATATTCTGTCTTCCACCACTAAAGCCATTTATTTATACTGTATATTATTAATTAGTGTGTGTGTGTGCGTGAAATGTCAGTTACTGTGCTTTTGGTACTAATTTCTTGAAAGCAATTCCACAGTTCACAAATGTTGATAGGATTTGAATAAATATAGTTAAGGTTACAACTTCACAACAGCTATATGTTGATTATATGAGTGTCCATAAGGTGGTGGTGTTTTTTAAAAATCTGTCCATTCCATAAGTGTGTTACAGTATAACATGAGCAAAAGAAATCAGTATAGAGCTACGTGAAGATGAATAGACTGTGTCCTATTTAGTTAGGTAACAAAGGGGAAAATATCTCCTGTTTGTAATATTTTGAGGCAATATTCTCCTAATAGAAATCCTGAGTGCAGGCATTTATTTTCATTCTTACTCATATGTGAAAAGTTAAACACTGAAGCTTTCATATGGCCCATCACAAAAAAAGAACACCTTTACCCAAAACTAAAGAAAAACTGGCTGCCATTGAAAGCGGTCCAGTATTAGGATTTTTATATGAATCTTATTTTTATATGAATTTTATATGAAATGTAATCATCTTATGATCAAGTAAATAAACCTATTGAAAATATTTTTAAAATTTATAAAATTACTCTATTTGGGGAAGACATATTTATAGAAAGCATTTTTTATCTCAGTGGCAGAGTATGTGTTTTTATATGTTAAAGATCCATTTCTGGCAATCTTTTGTGGGAAAGTCTGCTACCTGAATTTCTGAAGTACTATCTGCTACTCAGTATAGCTAGATAATATAATATTACTCAAAAGTGGCTCATTGTAAAGCAACTTTATGTTTTATTATTAAAATGAAAGAAATGAGACTGAAAGTTTATTAATTTTTCTTTCAATGTATTTTAATATGGAAGGTGTTATATAAATGAACACTTTTATGTGAACTTCATTGTACTGATTTTCTTTTGCTGTAAACTGAAAATTAGATACTTGTTCCAGTATAAGGCTACAAAAAAATAATTTCAAGTTCGCTCAGGATAAGCAGGTTAATGGGTATGGGTCTTGAAGGACACAATGTTATATATTCTGTATGAATGTAAAATTATTCTCTTCATTTAATATTTAAGTATTGCCAAAGATATTGGTGTTATGGCCAAACCATTGAAAAGCCACGGATATGTTGCAATAATAAAAAGATAAATCCACTGGATGAATTAGATACAGATCTGGCTTCCATACAGAAGGTTTCTTATGTTTGTGTAAGTTTGTAATCATAATTAAAATATGATCTAAAAATCTAAAACACTTTAGAAACAACGTCATATAATTGTTTAGCTCAACATTCTTACCACAAAATTAGAAAAGATGCAGAGCAAAAATTCTGAACTATAACTTAAAAGGGTTGGACTTTTCAATTAAGAAAAAATTGTAATTGTTTAAATTGATATTATATAGTACAATTTCATACTATGGATAAATGGATAAAGAGATGCTAAATGGGATTTGTTACATTTGTATCCGTTCTATCTATTCTCCCAGAAACTATGGGCTTTTTTCCTCACACAAACTCTGATGTGATTTTATCTATCAAATCCTGCACCCGTTAACAGCGTTCTAGGACCAACACTCTTTATACTTTACATAAATGACCTTTGCAATCATATTATAAGCAACTGCGTTCTCTTTGCCGATGATGTAAAACTATTTAACACCACTG
Organism: Pseudoxenodon macrops; assembly: GCA_032467955.1. Taxonomy (NCBI): domain Eukaryota; kingdom Metazoa; phylum Chordata; class Lepidosauria; order Squamata; family Pseudoxenodontidae; genus Pseudoxenodon; species Pseudoxenodon macrops. The sequence continues at coordinate 9,488 of JANHFT010009558.1, forward strand.
ACAATACTGCTACCCTTCAAAAAGACCTTGACTTTGTGTCAGAATGGTCGAAACAATTGGCAACTCCAAATCTCAACCAACAAATGCTCTGTTTTGCACATTGGCAAGAAGAATCAGAACACAAAATACAAGCTGAGTGGACATGACCTTGTAGACGACCCTCACTCCGTCAAGGAACTTGGAGTACTCATATCTAATTATCTAAGTTCCAAAGGCCACTGTAACAACATAGCCAAAAAGGCATTAAGAGTTGTAAACCTACTCTTGCGTAGCTTCTTCTCCGGTAATATTACACTACTAACCAGAGCATACAAAATATTTGCTACACCAATTCTCGATACAGCTCATCTGTCTGGAACCCGCACTGCATATCAGACATTAATACAATTGAACGTGTCCAGAGATATTTCAAGAGAACAGTCCTCCACTCCTCTGCTCACAACCGAATACCTTATGACACCAGAATTTCAATTCTGGGCTTAGACATCTTAGAACTGTGCCACCTTCAGTCTGACCTAAACGTAGTTCATAAAATTATCTGCTACAATGTCCTATCTGTCAATGACTACTTCAGCTTCAACCACAACAATATATGAGCACACAATAGATTCAAACTTATGGTAAACAGCTCCAAACTTTATTGCAGAAAATACGACTTCAGCAACAGAGTGGTCAATATCTGGAATGCATTACCTGATTCTGTGGTTTCATCCCCAAACCCCCAAAATTTTAACCTTAGATTGTCTACTGTTGACCTCACCCCATTCCTAAGAGGTCTGTAAGGGGCGTGCATAAACGCACCAACGTGCCTACCATCCCTGTCCTAATGTATTTTTATTCGTATTCATTTCATGTATTCAAATTATGTTTATACTCATGTACTATCTAATACGTGTTTGACTAAATAAATAAAATAAATAGGTAACAGATCCTACTGGCTTATTGAGGAATTGCAAACATTTGAATATAACATCATATGATTTGTTGTGTTGATTTAGCTTATTTATTTCATTCTATTTATACGGCTGATATCTGGCCAGTTAGCATAGCTTAAAACACCAGTGTAATAACTAGCTCATTAGAAGAAGAAGAAAAAGTAAAAAGCATAAAATGGCAACCAAGAGCAGACTGTGCTACAATAGATTAACAAGACCTTACATATCTAATTATTCTGATCTCTTATGCCTGGGAAAACAGCCAGGTTTTAAAAGCTTTCCAAAAAGCCAGCACGGTTGGGCCAATCTGAATCTTAAGTGAGCAAGCTGTCTGAAGGGTAGTGATATGATAGAAAAAGCCAGTTTCCGGGACCCTACTCAATGACATCCTTTAATTGGTGGCATCTGGGTTGTGATATGATTTTTAGGCTGTTGTTTAAGATAAAGTTTGTTTTCTGAGTCCAACAATTGGCTTGTTCAACAAATCAAGGTATAGCATAATGTTACGTCAGTAGGGCCATGTTGTATATGTTTTTATATCCTGATTCAATATACATTTATAACCATGGCTGCTTTAGTCTCAGATAAACAATTTAGAAACAAAACACCAAAGGTTAGAGTCTTATTGATCTAGGAATATTTTTTACTTCTGAATAAATGTTTATAGCTTTTCATTCAAATATGGAATACTTTAAGATAAAACAAGTATCTAGCAAAATAAATTTGTGGTCTGTTACATATGCTTCTTTATTTGTAGACAAATTAAGTATTACAAAGTATTTTGGAGCTCAATTCTGTTAATATCTACTCATACATAAGTCTTATTGACATGTATTTATTATTTAATTTATCAAGCATCTATTAGATAACATATCTAACAAGTATAAACATTATTATGAATACATGAAATGGATACAAACAAAAGGGAATATTAGGACAGGGAAGGCAGGCAGTCTGGTTATGCAAAGTATCTTAGACTTTGCAAATGATAACCATTTGCAGAATTATGTGGTAGACCCAGTTCCCTTGAAAGATGTCTATCTGAGCACATCCTCCAGAGTAGTCATATAGCAATCGAGGGGTGTGTGTGTGTGAGAGGAGAAGGCAGGAGAAGAAGTTGTTAAACATTGTTTCTCATCCTGGCAGAAATTTCCTGGCAGTGAGAACAATTAACCAGCTTGCCTTCAGAAGTTGTGGGTGCTCCCATCACTGGAGATCTTTAAGAAGAGATTAGACAGCCATTTGTCTGAAATAGTATAGGGCAGTGGTTCCCAACATGGGGCCCATGCCCCACAGGGGGGCAGTTTGATTTTTAATGGGGGCAATTGGAACCTTGTTTAAACCAAGTTAATGGCCTTTTAGGCTTCTTCCAAGTGAGTAGGAGTTCACTTTTTGAATAGTAAGAATTATATGTGGGTGGGGGAATTCAGGATTTTAGACAAGCTTAGGTGGAATAGTATAGGGTCTCCTGCTTGAGCAGAAGGTTGGATTAGAAGACCTCCAAAATCCCTCAAATGTTATTCTACTATCCTCTTCGTTGGGGTGAGAATCTTTGTTGGACTGGATTAGAGCAAAAGCATGACTGAACAGGGGAAACCTTTACTTTTACCTTTTTAAACAATATCACTCACAAATCAGTATGCCTAGAATACTATATAATCTAAAACCCAAGTATTTTAAGGTAATTTTCATTTGTTAAATGGGAATTATTTTCATGCAAGTGTCTGCAACAGGTCAGCCATAACATTTAATTGGGAATAAGTGTCCTGGATGATCCACCAAAGTGTACCATCAAATGGCAATGCTATGAAAAGATTATAATGAGACTAAATAACTCCCACTATAGTCTCTGCTGGAGCTATGCATGTAATTCTTGTGTAAACCAGTTTAGTCTTTTTGATGTCAAATGTAATCTCCATGAATATTTACATTTTATCAGATTTATATTTCTCTTCAATCATAAATTCTTGGTGGTTCAGTAATTAAAAGTAATAAATAGTAAATAGTAAACATAAAAATACTAAGAATATATAAATATGTTACAAACCCAAAATAATATTTAAAGCTGTCCAAAAAATCAATTTTTCAGCTTTTTCTGGAAGGCACTTAATGTTGTGGACAAGTGAACCTCTGATGGGAGAACATTTCAATGAGCCAGCCCCAACATGGAAAAACAATGCTTCCGGACATTAATTCCCCTCCCCTCTTGAAAATGGGGACAAACAGCTGTTTCTCCTGGCTCAAAGTTGTTGAGATAACTCTAGTGGGGAGATGCAGTCTTGCAAATACCAGTAATCCAGCAGCAAGCCCTAAAGGGCCTTATAGGTTGAGGCTAATTTTATAAGGAAAATAAAATTATCTGCCATTTCATACAAATATTGTGTATTAAGTAAGAGAAGAAAAACAAGTGTTTTTCATCAAAAATATAACTTTAGAGCAAATTGAGGGTTTTGGCACAGCATTTTTAACACGTACTTATAACAATTTGCCAATCAATATTTTTGAATACAAGGGAAATAATATATTCTATTTTTCATTACACCATCTATGATGAATAATATAAAATAATAATATAGTAACATATAAGTATTTTAATGTTAATACTTAATTGCTTCTGTGATGAAAAATTCATTTGACAGTGTAGTATATTCTATTGTCCAAATATCATTCATTTCAATCTCAACTAAAATTCATGAATGTTAGTGAATGCATATTATGCTTATTTCTGTAAATTAACATCATATTCTTTTCAGTACATTTTATAGATTTAACGCAGGGGTGAAATGGTCCCGATTCGAACCGGTTCGGTAGAACCGTTACTGGACATGTGGCCTGGTTCGCCGTACTAGTAACGATGGCTGGCTGGCCATTCCCCCGAACCAGTCCCCAGGTCGCTGCTGACTCACCCCGCCCTGCCCCACCAAAAATGGGAGGGGTGGGGGAGATCCGTTTTTGCTCTCAGCAGGCTTCCCTGAAGCCTGCTAGGTAAAAAATGGGTTTAGGTAAAAAACAGGATGGGGGGATGGAGGCTCTGTTTTTGCCTTCAGCAGGCTTGGCAAAAAACGGTTTAGGCAAAAAACGGGGTATGTGTACAAAGAAAGAAAGACAGAAAGAAAGACAGAAAGATAAAGGGAGGGAGGGAAAAAGGAGAGGAGGGAAGGACTGCAAACCTGGCACTAGACGCAGCTTCAGAGGATAATCCAGAGCTGGAAGGGACCTGGAGGTCGTCTAGTCCAACGACCCCCCCAGTCACATGACTACATAACCACACCCACCCAGTCATATGACCACATCAAGCCACGCCCACAGAACCGGTAGGAAAAAAATAGATTTCACCACTGCCAGAAACGCCTTAAAAGGTGCCTCCAACACAAACGGGAACAGGATGTGAAAAGTGGTTAGCAAGTGATGAAGGAATACTTTAATTGAATAACGTACTGTGACATCCTTGCCTTTCGCATTCTCAGAATAGTTTAAAAAAATATTATGTGGGTGTGGAATGAATATATGTACACTGTAACAGACAATGAAGGCAAATTACTTTTTGTAAGTTTGACCAAATAGGTACATCATTTTTTACTACAACACCTAAAAGGAGCACAGGCACCTGCAAACTTTTATGGGGGGCATAAAAATTAAAGAGGCATTGAGGGTGACAGGTTTCCATCCCTAAAATACTAGGGACTATTGAATCTTTCTGAGGTCACATCCTCCGCAATCAAAAACATATCCTGTAAAGATTATTATCTATTATTTAAACACCACCTACAGAAAATGTATTATATTTTATCATCTATAAAAGCCACAGTTTTTTTAGAGTTAAAGACAGGGTAAAAGTACCACATGACAATTAGCCCCTTTATTAGAAAAATCACAGATATATTTTTTGGTTTTGAAAGTACAAAGTGTAATATCTCTAGTGTACACTTTAGGACAGGGGTCTGCAACCTGCGGCTCCAGAGCTGCATGCGGCTCTTTGGGCCCTCTGCTGTGGCTCCTTGTAGGGTGATCCCACCACTGACTGGCCCCACCCCTTGTCCTTCCTTCTCAGTCACTCCTCACCTGGCCTGAGAATGTAAGGGTGATGGTGGGTGATGCAGAAGTGGCCAGGGCAGAGACAGAGAGATACAGAGAGAGGGGGAGAGAGAGAGACATAGAAAGATACAGAGAGAGAGGGAGGGAGAGACAGAGAGGGGAGGGAGGGAAGAAAGGAAGGAGAGAGAACTGTCAAAAGGATTTTGTGGTTCCTTGTATTTTTTAACAAATGGTTCTCTGCCCTAATGGCCGGCTGGGTGGGCGTGGCTGGGGGGGGGTCATGCAACTGGTGGAAGTGAGTGACATCGAGTTGGTCACCCCCACCCAGGTTTTGTGGCTCCGGGTGTTTTCTTTTCTGTGGGAAATGGGTCCAAATGGCTCTTTGAGTGTTTAAGGTTGCAGACCCCTGCTTTAGTACCACAGAGAATCCATTTTTGCCAGAGACAAACCTGATGTTCATAGCTTCTTAGAAAGCTGTCTGTCTCCCCTCATCCATTAAGTTCCATTAATTTTGCAGAAGGTAAACTCTGTTCCCCTTCTCCCACCCCTCCACCTCACCAAATCCAAACTGGATTATGGCCCTGCGACATGCAAATTATATCATCAGATTCACGTGTATAAAATATTGACAGTCAGCTTTCAACCCGCAATTACATCCCATATCTTATCACACAAAGACTGACCTGAAGTGGATTGAATGAACCAGAAAAGATTGAATTCACAAGTCAGAAGGACTGTATTATTGTTTGGTCAAGTGGCACTCAACTTGTCGGCTTAGTTCCCTGGTCTTCTAACCTTCATTCATCCAAATGACTGCAATCATTGGTCCCCTTCTTCGCAAAAGATTCATTGTCGTGTTTTGCCAGCTACAGCACAAAAATGATCTGCTAATCATTTTTAGAGGACATGTTTTCATGAGGCAGCTCTGCCTTATCCCTTGCTCGATGCAGACACATTTATCTTTATTTCCAGTTCACGATGTCCTTTCTCACTTTCTTGCAATGCAAGTCTTGCATTCCAATACAGTCTATGACACCTTAGTGACGATATTAGTGATGAAGCAATCAGAAGGAGAGATTTGCCCTTTTTCCTTTGGCCACTTTCCCCTATGGTAGGCATGACCCCCTCCAGAGGTGGGTTCCTACCGGTTCTAACAGGTACTTTAGAACCGTTAGTAGCTCAGTGATGACATCACAGAGTCTGTTCTGTCGGTGTCTCCGTGGGCGCCACCATCTTGGATTTTACTTCTGCGCATGCACAGAAACTAATTTGTACTTCTGTGCATGCACAGAAGCTATTTTTTTGACTGCTGTGCACACGTACAGCATATTCCTGAGTGAATTGGCAGCAAAAGGATCCACAACCCACCCATGGCCCCTTCCCTCTAGTTTGGTTTATATACTTATGTTTTAATGTCATTTCAGTCCTTACAACTCTAGAGTTTTGTGAATGACCAGATGGTGGCTTCTACAGAGGCATTCATATGTGTGAATTCTGTCATTAAATGGGCTTTGTATATAGGTAGATCTAGCACAGGGGTGTCAAACTCAATTTCATCGAGGGCCGCATCAGGGTTGTGGTTGACCTTGGGAGGGGCTGGAGTGGGCATGGCCATGGTGGGTGTGGCCAGATCGATGTCACTCGTGTCGGGGGCACCTGAGAAAACAAGCTCCCGAACTCCGTTTTCAGCTGCGACAACCTCCTGCAACCCTCTGCCAGTGAAAACCAAGCTCAGGAGGGCTGCCCACGGCCCTCATGAGCTCCATTTTCACTGGGAGAGGCACTGCAGGCCAGTCCTTTGCTGTTTCCAGGGCAGCCCCACGTGCCAGTTCTACGCACCCTGTGGGCCAGATCCGGCCTACGGGCCTTGAGTGTGACACCCCTGATCTAGCGTTTACATAAAAGACTCTGTTTGGGTGGGTGGTATATGCCTTTGAGTCAGTGTTAAGTCCTGGCAATTGCTTGGACAAGATCTTGCTGTTTTCCTGCCAGATTTCAGAAGGACTTTGCCATGGCTGCCATTCGTTTTGATATGCGCTGGAAATCCAGAAGAACAATGGGTGACGGCTTGCATACCTGGAGAGATGACTCTGTGTGCCACTTATGGCACATGTGCCATAGGTTTGCTATCATGGCCCGACACCATTTCCGACAAATGGCAGTCCAATCTCTTCTTGAAAGCTTCCAATGATGAAGCTCCCACAACTTCTGAAGACAAGCTGTTCCATTGGTTGATTGTTCTGTCAGAAAATTTCTCCTTATTTCCAGGTTGAATCTCTCCTTGGTCAGTTTCCATCTATTATTCCTTGTCTGGACTTCAGATGCTTTGGAAAATAGCTTGACCTCCTCCTCTCTGTGGCAGCCCCTCAAATATTGGAATCATGTCTCCCCTGGTCCTTTTCTATACTAGAGTAGCCATGCCCAGTTCCTGTAAGATATCCATAATGGATTTCATTTCTATGATCATACCTCCAGCTCAGGGGTGGGTACTAACTTACCTCGCCAGCGGTTCACTGGCTCCTGCGCCACATGGGCGCGCCTCGCGTGCATGCGCAGTAGAAAAAAGCCTCAATTTTTTTTAAAGGCCAAAAACAAGATGGCGACGCATGCGCAGTACCGGAAACTCTTGTGCAGAAGAAAAACAATCCGAAAAAAAATAAAAATAAAAAAGATGGCAGCGCCCACGGAGCAGCAGAACTGGCTCCGTGACATCACCAGCGGCTTACTACCTACTCGGTAAAATCAGTCCGAACCGGTAGGAACCCACCTCTGCTCCAGCCTCTCCTTCCTGCTGATTAATTTCCATCACAAAATAAGTTATATTTTTACATGTCTCTGGACTGTAATTTGTTTTTACTGATCCTTCACTTCTGCTCTCCATTGTTTTCTTCAGGGACTCACCATCTAGATTTTGGTATGTTCTCCCCTGTTGAATTTTCCAAATAGCATTCTCTATTGCTTACTTATGCCTGCTTTTTTTTTTAAAGAAAGAAAGAAAGAAAGTAATCCAGGACTGATCTCGAGCTTTCTTTCTGCTACTTATAACAAAACTCATTTTCCCTGCCTTCATCCCTAAATGGCTTCAGGGAACACTCATATCTGGAGCAAAGCATTTTAAAAGTTCAGACTAATGATATAGGAGTCTGTGGGTGAATGTCAAATTAGATTAGCTCTCCAATGTTTCACTTGTGAAGGCCTGTCAAGCAGACATTTTATTTCCAGTTCAATTTCAGCATGAGGGACCACGGTGAGGTACGAGATGACTTTTAAAACTGGACTAGCGCAGGTACGCGTATGTAAAAATAATCAGGCCTGAGACCAAATTATTAAAAGTTGGACTGCTTCTTACTTCAACAAATAAAACACTTCCTTTTATTGGTGTTGTTTAAAAAAATAGTTGCCTTTTCATCTTTCATAATAACCCCACTCCTTTTTCAAGGACATTCACGAGACTATACCATGGCGATCACAGTGCTTGATGTGGAATCAGGCGCAAACATCCTGAAATGGTAACATCCAAAGTTCAAAAATGGAAGTGTTGCTCCATACAACTTTATTTTCTAGCAGCTGCAAATAATAAACTAAGGGGCGTGCATAAGAGCACCAGTGTGCCTATCATCCCTATCCTAATGTCCCCATGTATTCATAAGCATCTCATGCATTCATACCCATGTTTATACGTTTCATGTATTCACAATCAGGTTTATATTTTTTCTGTAGTCTTGACAAAATAAATAAATAAAAATAAACTAGTGTTTTCAGTTTGCAATTTGCATTTGCTACATCAATCTCAGAGGGTTTTGCAGGGGAGCTAAAAAAACAACCCATCAAGATGAACTGCTGGTCACAGCAGTCTTAGGGTTTTCAACTTTTTCTAAAAATACCCATGGTTAGCCTCTGGAAGTAAAAAAAAATGGATCGGATTGTTCTTTAAGGGGTATATTGAAGGCGCTCGCTTTTACAAGTAGTATAAATGATTATACATCTATCCTGAACTGCAATTGAATATACCCAGAAAATGAAAGATATTTGGGGAGGGGAGTTTTAAAAGGAGACTATGTACCGGTAGTAGAATAGTAACACAGATTTGTTTCAGGGAAATTTGAATACCATCCCAGGAAGAAGAGTAGCAGCATGGGAATGAAGAAAGGAAGAGGAGAGGAGAGGGAAGTAGGGGAAGGGAGGAGGTAGAGGAGGAGTGGTGGAAGGAAAGGGAAGAAGAGGAAAGGAGGGAGGTAGGGAAGAGGATAGAAGAGCTGCAGTACCTGGAAGGTGGGGATGGTATAAAAGAGACCTTGAAAACTAAAAGATATAAAGAAATGGGAATTGTGAAAGGGGGGAAAGATATTATTATAAAAGAATTGTATTATGATATGTAAAATTTATATGTAAAAATGAAATGTGGAATTAACTGTATGAAAAAAATTTTTTTTGGAACAAATAAATAAATAAATAAATAAAGATGTTTCATTATTCAAACTAGGCAACATTATCAATGCCTACTTGGTGATGTTCTACCTAATTTGGGTAACGAAATGTCTGCAAGAAAACAATCAAGCTCAGAGAGCACCAAGGACCCCTCAATTTAACCCTGAGCTATAAATATTCTCCTCTATTCAGCAATAAAAATCTTTGCAACAATTCATATTATAAACGTTACCAACATTTAACCCCAGCTCCTTTTTCTTTTTCAAATGTGTTATCAATTAAGATTTGCTTTTCAAGTTACAGGCAGAGACACATTACAATATTTTCAATCTCCAATTATTTACATAACTCACTAAGCAATCTTGGTCTACTAGCTCATTTTCAGCCTATCCTACTTGCTTAGGACTGCTGAAAATATTAAAGTGAGAGAGACATCTATATAATGATCCTAAACGGAAGTGGCATTTCCACTGTTAATAAAAGCGTTAGGCGACACATCCTATGATTGCACTGCTTAATGACGGCAGGTCACTCAGCAAGGGTTTGGACTAGAAGACCTCCAAAGTCTCTTCCAAGAATAGAATAGAATAGAATAGAATAGAATAGAATAGAATAGAATAGAATAATAGAATAGAATAGAATAGAATAATTCTTTATTGGCTGTGTTATTGGACACACAAGGAATTTGTCTTTGGTGCATAGGCTCTCAGTGTACATAAAAAGACAAGATACATTCATCAAGAATTGTAAGATACAACACTTAATGATAGTCATAGGTTACTAATAAGCAATCAAATCATACTAGGAAACAATCAATATAAATTGTAAGGATACAAGCAACAAAGTTACAGTTATAGGTGGGAGAAGATGGATGATAGGAATGATGAGAAGATTAGTGCAGACTTAGTAAATAGTTTGACAGTGTTGAGGGAATTATTCTATTATTCTATTAATTACGGTATTCTATTATTCTATGTTCTATGTCTGGTAATCCTGGTTGTAGTAATTAGGCCAGGACTATGCCATTATTAAGTGAGGACTTCACAGTTCTCCTGCCCTGCTCCATCTGCCTCTCTCTCTCTCTCTCTCTCTCTCTCTCTCTCTCTCTCCCCCTCCCTCTTGGTTGTCTTGCACTCTACCACCACCTCTGATGCCCTCAGCTGATCTTTACAATATTTTACCTCCTATTGCTGACAAATGTGTCTGGTCAAGGGAGCTGTTGACTTTGCAAGGCCTTTACAACACTTTGGAAAAGCCTATATGGTGAAGAGCAAGCAGCTTTGCCAAGTTCACTCTTATCCTAGAGACAAGCTCCAAGATTTCCTGTTTTAGAATCTAATAACCTTTTACTTTTTTTTTTTTTTAAGGGAGAAAGAAGAAAAAAATGTCAGCTGGCAACTTTTCACCAGTGGCTTCTAATTCCTTAACCTAAACAGACAAAATAAAATCTTTTTCAGATATCGACGTTGATTACTGGTAATTACCATTGTAATGTATAACAGAAAGAACACGGTTCCTTAAGATTGAAGGCATTGTAGTAGATGTGTCCACCGGGATAAATAAGGTTCTAAAAGAAAAGCTACCAGTTTTGCTCTTTCAGATCGCCCTTTGAACGATTCTCTAACTCACCGGCGTCAAACGATTCTCTAACTCACCAGTGTCAAACTCGCCGCATCACGTTGCCATCATGTGATGTTTCGTGACATTTCCCCCATTCGTGGAGCTAGGATGGGTGTGGCCTGCACGTGACGCTCCCAGCCACCAGTTTGACACCCTTGCTCTAACTTTTATGACTTTTCCTTCAATGGAGATCAAGGTGTGCAGTGAGAAAGCAGGGCCTAAAAACCTGTACTTCTTGACTTACAGGTACTTCTTGATTTAACACCACTTCGTTTACTGACTGTTCAAGGGTTACAACGGCACTGAAAAAAAGTGACTTATGACCGTTTTTCACACAACTGTTGTAGCATCCCCATGTGATCAAAATTCAGACACTTGGCAACTGACTCATATTTATGACGGTTGCAGTGTCCCGGGGTCATGCGAGCCCCTTTTGCAACCGTCTGACAAGCAAAGACAATGGGGAAGCCAGAGTCATTTAGCAACAGTGTTACTAACTTAGCAATAGCAGTGATTCACTTAATTGTGGCAAGGGAGGTCATAAACTGGGGCAAAATTCACTTAACAGCTGTCTCACTTAGCAACAGAAATTTGAGGCTCAATTGTGATGAGTTGTAATTGTAATCATAAGTCAAGGATTACTTGTGCTAAGATTCTTAGGGTCGTATTTTGGAATCAGTGATGAAGGTAAGAATGTCACCCAGTGGTCTGAACTCTTATCCAGAAGAATTAAAGAGTCCTCTAATCTGATGGCATCTATTTTCATTGTGATGATCATTATATCAGCGTAAATCATTGATCAAGGCAATCACAGTCTTTTCAGTATTAATCCTTAAGAAAATTAATGCCAGGAAATTGGCATCATCATACCAGAACTGGATATTACCCAGTCATCACGGAGATTGTATTTTCAACTGATCAGTACCTCGATTAAACGTTCATATCCCACCCTTTTTAAGATTATTGTCTCTCCTTTTATCCATTCCAAATTCCCTGTGAGAAACAAATATACTTCTTCTTCCAAAAGTACAACCATATTATAAAAGAACTTCACCTGTTTGGTTGATGCCCTTCATAAACTTGCTTTTTCTCTTTGTATTGAGCTGTTATCTGTCTGTCGGTGGCCTCTACAGGAGCCTAGAAGAAATGAATTAACGTGTAATTATAATTGCAGTGGTAGGGAAGACATGAGCATCTAAGGATAATTTGCATTCAGTAAAAATACAAGTGATCTGACCTTTTCTGCAATAGCAGATGTGTTTTTCGCTGGCCTCTTGGAAGAAGGTTTTAGGAGCGTTGATTTTTTTAGTTCTTTTGTGCTTGAGTGGTTCTTTCCTCCACTGGAACTAATTGATTAAAAAGAGGAGTTTTGTCAAAGATGGATGTTACGTGGGAGGACAAAAATTACACCTTTATTTTAACAGAACAAGTGTACCATGTATATTATTCTTTTGCCTTAGAAATCTCTTCATTTTCCCCCCCCCCGGTGATTATTCTCATAAAAAGCTTATTAAGAAAGAAATGTATAGCATTTTCATTGAAGCAAATCCATTCCTCTTTCTTTCCTGTAAAATGTGTATCCATGTGAATTAAATGGGCGGACATTGATAGGACAGCGATGACAACACACGTATAAAAACATCTAAACTTGCATTTTCTAATCTTCACACAAATAAATATCTGACGTTAAAAAGAGATTAAAGGAAAGATGGTTAGTATTGTCAAGTCTCTGAACAACATCCTATGCAATCTTTTGTACCATAATCTCTTTTAAAAGTAACTGGGACATTATCAGTTCATGGAACGAACCCAACCTTTGATTGAATAATCTATAAGGAATCAATAACTCAGGAACTACTGTACAAGGCATAGGGCCGTGATGGCGAACCTATGGCACGCGTGACACAGGTGGTATGCAGAGCCCTCTCTGTGGGCATGTGAGCTGTTCCCCCACCCAGCTCCACCACACATGCGTGCAGGCCTCCCGCCAGCCGATTTTTGGGTTTCTGCCATGCATGCGCAGGGTGCATGCAAGAGACACATCCACATGCACTGGGGCAGGGGGAGGGCACACACACATTGCATTATGAGTTATACTAGGCCCAAAATAGGGTACGGGGGGGTGTCACGTGCACATGCAGGAGCTGGGGGGGAGCACACTTTTGGCACGCGACAACAAAAGGGTTAGCCATCATTGGCATAGGGCTTTGTTAGTTGACATCTGCCTGGAAATTTGGAGCCTGCAAGATTGGTGCATTCCTCATTCTTTGAATTAAATGAAGTCATCTATCAGAATTCCACTAGGAAGAGAAAAAAAACATTGGATAAGCTGAATTCACTTAATGACTGTGTGATTTATTGAATGACCATCTGATGCTCTTAGCCAGCATAAAACAGTTCTAAAATCAGGCCTGGTCAAATGGTGACCCGCTCAACAACAGCAACAAGTTACAACCAACATTCTGTGCTTAATTGTGGATGAGAACTACCTATATTTACTTTTTTGTTGATTTTATTACAATTATTTTTGTTTCATTGTTGTGATTCACCCAGAGTCACTGATAATCAAGTGGTATACAAGTTTAATCATCATCATCTAGATCTAACTGGTTTTGGACCTCATTCTTTTTCTGTAATTTCTCCTAGGAACCCTGTTACAAGTGGGATTCGTATATCCAAGTGCTTTCCTCATCAAATGCCAAGGAAAGACATGAAGGAAAAGTTAAGGAGCTTTTAAAGTAACTTGCAGCAGGCGCCACCTTGGTTTGTTTAGAAATCTAAGTCAGGTCAGGGTTGATCTGTATTCGGATGGGAGACCATTAGGAAATACCAGAAATATAGACTAGGTTGGGAAAAGTGAAGACAATCCACGTCCATATTAAGCAATATATGTTTATAAGTCAAGCCTGACCAGAAGATTAATACTTTTTAGTTTAATTTATATTCTCATGAGGGTTGCAAGGGTAAAAAGATGAATCTCTCACCTTACTGAGACTTTAACTTCCAGAATTCCAAGCTGCATAGCCTCCAATTCCAGGAATTGCAATCCAGCAACATGGAAGAAGCCGGATTCAGAAAAACACAGTTGTCCAGGCTGGCTGGGGAATTCTGGGTGTGGAAGTCCACAGATCTTAAAACTTGCCAGGATTGAAGAAGATTGCTATAAATATTAGCCACTGGGACTACCTGGGAGGCATGAGCACTGATGCTTTTGCTGGTAATCCCAGAAAACGTTCTGTTTTTGCAATCTTCAACATTGCAAAAACCCTTTTACAATTTAAATCTCCTCTGGCAATTTTATTCCGTAATATAAACACAGGATACCTGTGGCTTGTTTTTCTCACGTTCTTCGGAACACGGAGCAATACTAACAAGGTTTCTGCAGAATAAGAGACTTTATCTCAAAATAACTAGGATTGTGTGGTGGGAAGAGGAAACGACATCAATCAGTTAGCAAAACATTCCCTATGCTGAGCGATTAAAAATAGCCAGGAATGCAAGCATCAGAAGAAAACGCTAGAAAGGCATGCTAAAAGGGGGAAATGTATTGACAATTCTGGATTTCGCCCCCAAACTTCGGGAAAAACACAAAGCCATCCACCTCCTGCATGCATCTTCCAAAAAACGAGGGATCCTTACGTTACCATTCCGCTCCCTTCGTGGGTTTCATGAACCAGGTTTTGCAGGCTCCCTCTGTGCAGGGAGACGGGATAACCTCCGATGCCCGGTCCCATTATAGGGGGGGGAGGGGGAACGCGCTTTAGTTGTTCTCCGGGTCGTTGCAAGCGAGCCAGCCCAAATCAGGAGGAAGCCCCTCGCCGCATCTTACACAGCCGCTGCAAACCCCTGGCCCGGTTCTCCGAGCGGCTTCATTCCTCCGCACGGGGAACTGCGTTGCATCGCCGCTGTCGGCTGACACCAGAGCAGAAGCCGGTTTCCCAGGCGGCTTCAGCCAGCGCCGGCTCCATCTACCGCTACCTGCCGGCCCTCGCGAAGGCGGGCCAGCCGAGGAGCCCCCGAGACGCGCGCGCGACCTCCCACCACCGTCCCCCCCCCCGGGGAAGCTCAGCCTTGTTGCCCGCAAAGCATTGTGGGCGGCGGGGGGAGGCTCGCGTCGCCCCCAGCGGGTTGGGGGGGGGTGCGTGGAGCGCGCGCGGTCTCTGCTGCTAAGCCTTCATTCGCCTAATCATGGTTTACCCAAGGAGCCCAGCATTAGGTAGCCAGCCAGGCATCCTGGGGACAACGCTCTATGTCCCCCGTCCCCCCATACCTGTAATAACTACCTTGTTGGAGCTGCTGAGAGAGTGATTACCTTGTTACCCAGGGAACTTCTGGCAGCCAGGATGAGGGTCAAATGACACGGGTTTTTGTCATTTCTTAACTAACGTAGTTACTTTGTATTTTAATTTGATTTATTTTTTCTCTCTCTTTTAACATGATGTTCGGGTTTGTTAGCTTGTATCATTCCTAGATGAACAAGCTGGGGACTAGCTTCAGGTAAACTTTGTTCCTACGAATTGGGGTCTGGTTTATCTCTTTTGTGAATCCCCAAACCACCTTTTTTTCCCTGACAATTCTGATGTCAGGCCTCATTTTAATGTGTGATATTATGGGATGCAAACGTGTAACATGTTTGACTACATGTAACTGATCTCCTGTGCAAAGGAGAGGTTACTTTTACCCTGTCCAATTAATTGCATTTTCCTTGTTGTGTTAATTATAAAAGAGTGAAATATGGGGATCGAGGAATTATCTTCCCGCTCTGTTACTTATTGGGAAGGTAAACTGAGGCAGAAGGATGCCTCAAGGATGAACTTCAACCTGGATCTTCCACATTCAAATCAAGCATTGTAATCGTGTAATTTTGGATGCTTGCTGTAGGGGGAGTGTCATGTGCCATGCAGTTGTATAGATGAGGCCATTTGTGAGACCAGAGTCTGCTGTCCTAATGGCTTGTACTAGGTTGCTCTCCAATGAAGGCAGATATACTTGCACCAGGATAAAGATGCGAGATCAAATTTGGATCAGTCACCAGGACCACAGATTCACTCGTCTGATCTGCCCCTTTCTGCCTAAATTGGTTGAGTTCATCATGCCCTGTGCTAATCTGTAAACTAAAGCCAGATAATAAAGGAATTAGCCATGGGTCTTGGTGGAGAGGAAGGAGCCTTTAAGAAGGGGACCTGGAGATACAATTATACTGTCAGTGTGCACAGCATGACTACTATTTTGAGA
Organism: Pseudoxenodon macrops; assembly: GCA_032467955.1. NCBI lineage: Eukaryota > Metazoa > Chordata > Lepidosauria > Squamata > Pseudoxenodontidae > Pseudoxenodon > Pseudoxenodon macrops. Next base: position 25,741 of record JANHFT010009558.1, read on the forward strand.
CAACCCAGGAGCAAAATACAGTACACAGAGGTTTGTTTTACAAATAGTGGTTTATATACAATAATTCAGTGGTTTATATACAAGAATACATGTGGTAGGCACATACCAGGCAAGCAATCAATCTTCAACTTTACACTGAGAACTACAATGCAGATAGAACACAACAAGGAGAGAGATACACAAGGTGAGAGATGCCCTCCTTATATAGACAGCTTCTTAAAGCAGCAATAACCCTGCTGACTCATCCTCAGTTCATTTACAGCTTTACAACAGCTGGTCAGCTTTAAATGTTTTTGACTCCTGCTTTGGTTCCTACTGACATATACATTCCAGAACCACGTATGAGAAAGAAGCTCAAAGTAACCGTAACTTAATTTTATTTTGTATAAGAAGGTTCAGGGAGAAACTCTTGAGACACTTTCAAGATTGATATCAATAGAGCCCACAGGAGTTTCAGGAATGCTGCTTTATTTTTGTACAGTATAAAAACAATATTGAAAGGCTGTCCAAATTTATTCAATCGTGTAGTGGGTTTATTCATCAAACGAATGAAAAGATTCAGAGTAAATATCTTAAGAGACTGATCGTCATCAGAAATAACATTTTGTGGTCACTAAGAGTCAACACTGACTTGGTGGTATATAATCTATATAAACATCTAACATATCCATATTGAGACAATTGGGGTTTAATGTAATGCCAGTCCTTGCTATGCGAGAATAATCATTAGAATATTCTTTCCTGGGCACTAAGGTAAACGAGTATTCAAAAATATTCTGTGTGTGGAGTATCAATGTTTAGGTGGCTTGTGTCTGAACCCAAATGTGTTTCAAGTATTTGGGTCTGTGCATGGAGCAGAACAGTGCTGTCTTGATCAGCAGAGAGCTAAATAAGGCTTTTTATGGTTAATGATTTGGGGGGGGTGAGAAATCAGGGGAAAAGCCAAGATCAGAATTGTCCCTTTTCCCCTTCAGCAAGTCACAGAATACCACATCTCACCAACTCTGATGTTTCCAGTGCATTCCTTCTCTCCCCAACCCTGCCAGTGTGGCATATCCCAAGTGCCTTTTTGTATGCCCTTTCCCCCCCTTTTCCTTCTCTCCTTTTGACCAGGATGCAGGAGCCTGGCAGTTATGTTCTAGGAAGCACTTTCCATTCAATTTAGGCCATCCGAAAACCTCCAAGCGGCCTGCCTTTCATACGTATAAAAATAGAAACCATATATTTTAAGCAGCCATCCACAACCTGCTGTCTTTGAGATGGGCTGGACTACATCTTTCTTCATCCTCAACCCACATAGCCATATTTAGGGATTTATATTTTAAGTACACAATGGGCTCCAGGCTGGGGAAATATTGGTGTAGTAGACTTCTGAAGGATCTTCTGCAATGCACAGGAATTCCCAGCCATTGGGGGTAATAATAGTAAAACACATTTTTGCTTCTGCCTCCTGAAAGAGGCGGGTTGGGGGGAATAAATGACAAATGAACAGTAAAACCTGGCAGATTACATGATTTACTTTCTGCATGTGAAATTCTCCGCCACCCCAAAGTACCACCTTAAAATCTAATTAAATGCTAATTGAAGGGAGCCAGCGAGGTAATCAGCACAAACTGGAGCCCGACTTGAAGCAGTTAATCTGAATGAGTTAACCCCAGTTTAAAACAGTGCTGCTTTTTAAGAAATCAGTTGGGAAAAGATACTTGGCAGAGAAGTTTAGGGTGTCTATCCATTAAAGAGACCAGAAAAGTGAGAAAGTACGAAACACCATAGAACTGAAGGCAGCAGCTCACTTCAAAGCATATTTAACTCCTTGGGAGTTAAAAAGCCAACATTTAGGTCGGTATGCTTCAAACTGCATCAGTCTCTGGTCATAAAACACGTCAGTCTTCTTGACTTTCTTCAATCAGCTCCCTTTTTTTTCGGGGGGGGGGGTGTTGTTTACCGTTGGTAACCC
>JANHFT010009559.1:4629-29604 GCA_032467955.1 Pseudoxenodon macrops
TATGGCATACAATGTCAAGGAAATCTACACATGTTAGATACCCAATGCAGCCAAAAGCTAGTTCATGCTGGTTTTGGTGCTTGTGCGCCTATCCTTGGTGCATCACACAGCAGGGGCAAACCAGCTTTACCCTGATTAAGTAGCGGTGCTCAGGTTGCTGGCTTTTCAGGCTTCTTCACCAGTCTCGACTCATCTCACCTCATGTTGCGATGCCTCATGTGCGGCCAGGTCCAGCACTGGCTTCTGCTAGCCTCACACACAAATGCAGCTAGTTTTTCCCCACAGATATGGCACACACTTATCTATTTTCAATATTGCATGGTTTCGAACTGCTGGGTGGGCAAGAACTAAGGATCGAGTGATGGGAACTCACTCTTATCTCACAGAGCTGGGCTCAAGCCATTTATGGCCTGCGGACTGGCGCAGTGTCAGTAAGCCTGCTGCTTATTATAGCCTTACAACAGCAAGGTCTGTTGTAACTTTAAACAGCCACTAAGTGAGCAGTCATATGTTGAAGACTACATGTACATATAATGGGTCAGAGACCATGTCTTGAATTTTGAAAGTGACAGTTATAAAGATTTAACAAGAATATTTTTCTTAGTGAGTGTTGTCACCTCAGAGTGCTTTCTGGAATCTGCTGCGGTGGTTATGGACATCTCATTGGCTCCAGAATGTGATTTCCTCTGAAATATACGAGATACCCAATATTACATCTCTTAAGCATCTGTGAAAATTATTTCTTTGCCCAGGACTGATTAGAAATAACTTTATATGATTTGTCTCTGGGTGTCCTATCAGTTCTTCTTTAGGAATCTATGAAACATTCCTGATATAGTGACAAGAAGGTGTGTTGAGTGCATGGGTGTGTTGAGCTCCGTGGATTTACATCCTTTTCCATAGAACATCTCTCTCTTCCTATTTTAATAATTGTTGAGGATAACTAACCAGTCATAATGTATTTTTAAGTACATCATTTTATGTAAGTGCCTAGCCCCAAGTAAATGCATTTAATTTCAAACCAGCAGAAACAATTCTATATTTTTTCCCCAGCAGTCATATGATGCCATTATTGAACTGAAATTAAAATGCAAAGCTGCCTATTCAGAATCACCTTTTTTTCCTTTTGTTCTACGTTCTTTTATCAAGAACTGCTGGAATGGCAGAAAGTGTTAGTTGTATGCTTTGCAATTAAAGCTATAGATATACCACCTAAAAAGGGGCCCCAAGCACACTCTAAAGTCCAAGGTTGAAAACAATTTCTGTAGTTGTTCCGCTGGCTCAGGAAAAAAAATGCCTTGCTTATTGTTTGTGAGTCAGCCTGTCACTGGAAGTTCAAACTAATGAGCAGAAAAGAAGAAAGTGACACATTTATCTAATGCTACTGCGTTTGATCTTGAATAGATTAAAGCTGCTGTTCTGTACACACTTACTTCAAAATAGATTTCATTGAGCTAGACTGACTTTATTGCAAACTTGTGCAATAAGATAGCACTATACAGTAGGACGGCAAAGACCAAGTCCCTTATTTCCTTTGTGATTTTGCATCAATCAAATGTATTTGGGTTTATGAATATAGGTAAACATGACTTGAAAAGAAAATTATATCGCTTTTATGGGTTAATTGCTTGAAGCATTTTCAGCGGATGGGTTATTTTTTACAAAAAAGAAAGAAAAAGGAAGGCTCCATCATTCTGATGCCAATTAGTTTATGTGTAAATATGGAGGAAGCCAAAGAGTGCTAAATTCTGTAGAAACATAAATGGAATTTATTAAAATCCAGCTGTATAGACTTGGGTGATTAAGATATCTCAGCTATCTTTTTGGAGAAAATTGTAAAAGTATAATTTGAAGGAATACTTGTCAAGAGCTCCATAAAAAACACAAACCAATCACAATCTTTTCCATAAATACATTCTCCGTCTACTTGGCTTTCCATGTTTCTCTTATGAGATTTATTTCTTCAGACCCTCCAGCTCTGCATGTGTGTATGTGTTTATTACTTCTGTTTTGTATTAAAAAATTGTTTGAGGTCCACAACTGATTTTTTTAATAATGGGAAAGAAGGCCACGTAGTAAGGAGGAAGTTTGTGACCTGCATGATTTTGTTGAATAGTAGTGCTAAGCACTGGCTATACTGATGAAATTACTGGGAATTGAAGTTCTCTTTTTGCTTCTGTATCACAGAGGTAACAGACCAGAAATACAAATTTTAATGATTTCTAGAAGATGGGAACCATTCATTGGATTTTTTCATGGGCACTTTCATTTATAGAAAATAAAATGAATGGATGATACCAATATTAGGAAGATGGATAGAACAGTTGCAAGTCATTTGAAAATGTAATCAACTTCACCACTGCGAAGATGAGGCCCCAGAAGTGCTACAAACATTCAGTAGCAACCAATGGCCTCATTCCTATTGCAAAGAAAAAGGAAAGAATTTAAAAACCAAGCAGCTGTCCTGGTTTCTTTTTTGTCAAGAAGAGGTTTGGAATAAGTCTTTATTGTGCCATGTTCTTGTACAGTATGGGGCACGATGGATCAGTGATTAAAGACTCTGAGCTTGTCAGCTAGAGAGCTGACAGACTGGGTTCGAGGCCTGAGCTCCATGCAACGGGGTAAACTTCCCTTACTTGCTCCAGCTCCTGCCCACCTAGCAGTTGAAAAGCATGCAAATGCGAGTAAATTAGTAAGTACCACTTCAATTGGAAGGCAACAGTGTTCCATGAGCCTTTGTCTTATAGCCATGCGGGCCATATGACCACGGAAAATAACTTTGGACAACGCTGGCTTCCTCAGCCAACAAACAGAAATGAGCACTGTGCCCTAGAATCAGACACAACTGACATGGAAACTTTTACTTATTATTATTATTGTTGTTGTTGTTGTTGTTGTACATTAATTTTGTCATCTCTTTTTATTGTTATAATCATTATCAAATAAATGTCTGTCTGTAAAGAAAGAAATTCTGTCAATTTCACTTCTCATTTTGCCTTGCTACTGAGGGGTTGAGATCTCCTTCAAGATCTGGACTCCCTTCATATCTGTCTGATTGAGCTAATCATGGTCTCAACCTATCTTATACAGTTGCTGCTACGGGCATAAAATGGAGGCACCTACATAAGTCAATTTGTACTTCTGGATAAGAAAGAAAGAAATATAAATCAGTAACAAAAACAATTTTTCCATCAATTTTACTTTTCCCCCAGCACTCTCATCCTTGCTGGTGTATTTTATAGCGCAAAACACTGTGCCTTTTAACACTATCTACACAGTTTCTGATAAGACTCAGCTGTAACACTGCGAGATGTTGGCAATGACAGAGAAGACAGTGGGATATACCGAAACATGTTGCTTTTATTTCTGTGAAATAAAAAGTTAGTCGGCTTAGCCTGAAAAGTTGCACCTGAAAATAAAACAAAGGATCAAACATGCTATGAGAAATACATTCTGGGTAATATTAGGAATTTTATATAACAAAGTTATGAGAAAAACTAATAATTGCGTTAAAAAGTAATATTTACACAGCTTTAAAGTAATGCAATATACAATAATTTCATTAGTGTTATATAATTGACAACTTGGTATGCATTATAACATAATTAGCATTATAAATATAACATGAAGTTTCTTACAAACATGAATTCTAATTTTATGGAGACTTAAATTAATGATTTTTAAATATGAAATACGATAAAAAGAGATTTCTATATCAATCCATCCCTTTGGTATTCCCATTTAGGTTCAAACAAATAATCAAGTATTTTATCTTTGGTTACATTTAGTAACATTGTAAATCAGTTTTCCCAATGTGATTTCCCCCAGAGAAGTCGAATTGTCTCTCTCTTCACTCCTACCCCATTTGGATTGTGCTGGAGATTTATTTGTTTGTCCAATTCATTCATTACCAGAAGGTAACTCTGAGCGGCTTACAATATTAAATGAGATGGTAGGAGTTCTCCAAGAAACAGAGAGCTCCAAAATAGGGAATGCTGCTCTAAACAATGGTCCACTTCACAGCCAGTCATTGCTCCTAAGGCTTAAGTGTTCAGTGACAGAAAACCCAAATTAATGGTCAACCTAAACAATAGTTTGGATCCTACAGAATGTCTTTAAATCCTTAATATTTTCAAGAGTTCCTCACCATAGAAAGCCTACCTTGATTTGGGATTATCTTTTTGCAACAATGAAATAAAAATAATTTTAGCAAATGTTCTAGTATGCATTTCTGTTTAATGTTCATCATATTGTTTAGTATGTTCTGTTTACAATGCCAAGAAAAATAGCCATCGTGCCTTGCATGAATGACAACACTGAAGAATATTACTTAAACTAGCTGTCCTCAAATATATAGTTCCCCTCGTAGATTTAGACTACAACTCAGGGTTCTTAGCCAGACCAGCCTTGCAGAATCTGAATCCTAATATATCTGCAGGGCACAAATCTAGGGAATGCTGGCTTTATGCATTTCCTTTTTTTACAACAATATGAACTTCCACCAGCATATCACAAAAGAAAGAAAAAAAGAATTGCACTGTCTTTGGGGCTATTCTACAAATCCCATATTTTTATAATTACCCTTATGATTCTGCCAACACTAATTTATTCAAAGCCCTATTGAATTATGCAAGTGTCTCCAGGATTTGCTAAGGCCTCTAACTCCATATGTACATGGTGTAACAAACACATACTGATTACTGACTCATGTATAACCAAGCCCACTATCTACTGAAACAGTCTTCCTATTATATTGTCTCCCATCTGCCTCTAAAGTCTTGTGACGTCTAGATCTTATAATGGATTGACGTTAACTACTGTAATTATTATGTTCTTAACATCACACGTTGCTTGGTTGCTTGTATTTTATGCAGACAGCAGAACAATTATGGAATCATGCAATATATACTTTAAAAAAAGGAGTATAAAACATTGAATATTCTTGTAGGAAAGCAGTTACAGTGCATAGGCATTCATCAAAGTCATATCATAAAACTGAATTACATAAGCATGCAGCAATTGCCTTGTGTTCAGCCTTTGGAAATGAAAGTGCATTGCTCAAATACAAGGTAGGTATCATTTGTAGCAATTTGTTTTTGCAAACTACATTTCCCACAGGTGCACTAGAAAACACAAGACCATAGCAGGTCTAAGCAATGCAAGGAACTCTTGTTTGGGAAATTGGTAAGGCTTATCTCAAATGACTAAGCAGAGCTGTCCTTTTCCTCTGATAAACAGTTCACATTTTTTTAAATGTCAATCTAAAGGTAAAGTGTATGGATAAATTATTTGTTTTTCATATTTTTTCCTCTATGAGAATTCCTGTAACACTGTTGACCAGGGGTGTCAAATTCGTGGTGTCATGGCGGTGTCACATGACATATTGGGACTTTCTCCCCTTTCTCTAAACTGGGTGTGGGCATGGCCAACGCGTGATACATCTGGCCTGCGGCCCGTGAGTTTGACAGTCCTGCTCTAGACCATTTTACTTTTATTATAGCGACCAGTTTTAACTAAAAGAATTAAAGGTTGCTCCAAAATGTTTCTAGTCAGTAGATGGCTCAGGATCCTTCAACCCTGGTTATAATTACATATCCAACAGAGCTTTAGGGAAAAATATTTCCACATCTAGTTACTGAACAAGGTAGCTATGTGATTTTAAGAGTTTAGACCTCTCTACTCTTTGACAACAGAAAGTATCACACAAACATATGGTTCTGTTCCTGCCACTTCTAAATTCTGTTTCTATTGTTTTCAAAATAGTGATTCTGACCACTGCAAAAAGTGGATTTATTTGTCTCTAAAAGATGGCATGAGGATTTCCTAACTGTCCTGGCTTATAAAGTTCAAGGCCCTAAGAAAGGGGTCCCTCAGCATTATTTTCTAATTTAGCACCCCATTGAAAGCATGCTGATAGTGGAATCCGTTATTTATTGGATAATAAACAAAATATAACATCCATATCAACCCATCCTTTAAATCCCATGTTAATATGGTTATTATTCAACTAGGAATTTCCATGGCAAGGGTTAAAGAAAAGTTATTAAAAGGGATGAAATAAAACATTATTTTATGAAGTTTAGATCAAGGATACTGTCAAATTAAAGTGATGAATTATTGTCTCATACAATAAAGTCTAAGATGGAGAAATCAATGCAATTAATTTTTTAATCTTTCAAGGAGTTTTCAATCTGAGTACATTTGGAGTTGATTAAAATGGCATGTATTGTATTTATTAAAATGATCTTTATAGTGCCTATATAAGAATTAAGGAGAACAATTCTTAACTGGACTTCTTATAGTATAACTTGGTCCTTCTGTATATATTCACAATAGTTCTTGGTTAAAGTTATCTCAAATATGGTTTATTTTCAGTGCAATCTTATTGTCATAAGTTTCCTCAATATATACTGGCCAAAGCAAAAAACCAATCCATGCGTAAATCAGCAACTTGGTATGAAGCAGCATGTAGGTTTACTATATATTGGCCTGAAGGCTCTTAATATTTTTTCTTGGTTAATCATAAAAATAAGACTATGAAGATGTGAGGTTCATTTGTAAAACAATTTTTCATGAGATTATTACTTTATAGCCAGGCCTCAGGAAAGAAATGCTTTTCTAAAGGCCAGAATAAAAAAAAAATGTTCATCATGATAATTTTTTTTTGCTTTTAAATATTATACAAAATGAATGAGCCAATTTAGTGTGGAATAATGTATCCAGGAACAGAAGAAATATCCCCCTATTAAAAACCCACTGAATAAACCATGGATGAGAAAGCAAGGCCGGTCAGAAGGTGAGCCAAGGTGTGTGTGTGTCTCAAAAGCCAGGGAGGAAACCCTTGCCTACTGAACCAGCAGTGGTGCCTTCTACTTTGTACTATTGTGGACAAGATCAGGGGAGGGTTGCTAAAGGAGGAACTCTTTCCCCACAACAGTAAAAGATAGGATGGTGTTGACATTTCAAACAGCCAACCTATTCCCCTCATGAAGACGAAGGAATGTGAAGAGGAAGCAGATGCTACATCAGAACCGTGCTGTGCGCCATCTGTCCCAACACCAGAACCCCCAGTCTGCTTTCCTGATGGAGATTCAGGAAGTCTTTCTGTATGAAATCAGTGGCTGTAATTATTGTGATTCGCAAGGCACTCTCATAAGCTCCACAATAGCTAAACACAGCAAATTATCATCAATGTAGTTTAGTCATTGTTTTTTCTGAAGTGATAGACAAACAGTTTACTTTGGTTTGATTCTACCTTTGGGTTTTAAAATTTTTTGATTAAAAAAATCAAGAGATTCAGTGTGGTTGACTAGCTTTTAGAGTATTGGCTGTGGTTGTGCCACTGTACATCCATCCATGTATGCTCTGCATTATGAATTATCTTGTACATAAGTATGCATTCATCCTCTTGTGCACTGTGGACTGCACAGAACTGTTTAAACAGCCATCTGGTGGGAATCTGAGGCTTCTGGAAAGTGCTAGACTAGATGACTTCTGAAGTCCCTTCCAATCATATATGTCTGTGATGCAGTTAGTGGTGCATTCTGCTGCAAAGCTTTTGAAGTTGGTTTGATGGTTGTGGCAGATTTTCTGTAACACTTCAAGTGTCAAAAGAGGTATTTGCTGAGCAATTTGAATTTAGCATGGATGGAAGCCAGCAAGGAGACACTATTTCTCAGAACTGCTATGTTTAGCTTTCTTTCACAAAGAAACTACAATCCTTTTTCTTTTTTTTCAGGAAGGGGAAGGGGAGGCCACCAGGCCACAAGATAAATGTTCTTTTTGGGGGTAAATATTTAAAGAACCTGACTCTTCAGTCCAATGATCAGTTAATGGCAACAAAAAGTTTAAAGACTTTTTTGGAATCTATTTATAATTATCTAGTTGCCCACCTTGACTTTTGCAGCCTGAAAATATCGCATGCTATGCCCGTATAATCAAAAGCTGCTTTGGATTCCAGGTTTGTGGAAAACATTGTGATACCAGATATGTAAAAAATGAATAATTAGGCAACCTTGACAAAACTTGCAAATCACAATGCTCTTGTAAATCATGATGTTCTGTGCAGGAAACAAAGCACATTTTGTGCATCAACACTTCTATTGTTTCAATAAACATTAAAAAAGATGACTGAATTATATATTGTTAAGGGTTTTTCTATAGGTAAATGACAGACTGAGGGGTCCTTGGTCTCTTTGAGCTTGGTTTTTTCTTGCAGGCAATTCATTACTCAAACTATCATCAATGCACTGCAAGAAAACAGCCAAGCTCGGAGAGCAACAAGGACCCCTCATTTCAACCCTGAGCTACAAATATTCTGTTGTATCAAAAATCACAAACTGCTAGAAGGAGCTCAGCATCATAAGAACATAAAAATGTTTAGACTAAAATAATGGATGTGATGGGCAAAAGGAGGAGAATATGTCTGCAATAAGTAACTTTAGGAAATCAGTTTAAAAGAAAGCTTTGCAGTGCAATTCTGTCCACATTCACCCTGCTGAAGTCAGTTTACTTCTGACTGATATGAAGAGACTGTATGAATAGTCTTGAAGTTTTGGGTGTTCCCTTCATCTTCTCCCAGTGCCATTGCAACCCTTACCATATATCATATCAGCTAGCTCTGAAAGTTGGGGCTTTCACTTTCCACTTCAAAGAAATTAAACTTTCCTGCTCAGCCCGAAGAAAGTAATTGAATTTATCAATGCTGAATACCTTGCCATCAATATTAAGCAAGCTGAAATTTGGAAGCTCATATCTAGTGAAAAAATATGAATGGGACTGATCGGTTTTTGACAAATGGCTACTCATAGCAATTTATAGAATTTCCCAGAACGTGACATGAACATTCAGCTTCTGAGCAACTTTTCCAACCTATTACAAGAAACTGGCTGTTATAATAACCACAAATTAAAAATATAATTGTATACATGCTAACATTGCTCTAGAACTATGGTATAAGGCTGCCCTGTTTTTCCTGGATTTTCACTTTGTAGGGGAAACTGATGGATTAATTTTAGTTTAGTAGGAATTTATTTTTAAAATATTTTAAATACTAATGATAGGTTTGCTAATACAGAGTTAAGTAGTTTGAAGAAATGTTACATTTGCCTACAAAAAATTCTTTTGTCATGTTAATTAGTCTGCTTCTGTTTCTCAAAATCTTAAGAATTTAAAATTAAATCCACTTTAGAATCAGAAATTCTATAGATTATGTTGTAAGCTTTAGAAATCTATAAGGATTTGTGTTTATTAAAAAGAGGTACTCAAGTGACATTGTTATAGTTGCCTTTTTTAAAAAAAACAGTAAACAAAGTCATTTAGATTTTAGAAAAGTTAGTCTAAGAATATTTATCTGGAAAATGTTAAAGTGGGAACAATTATTTCTCCATGAACAGTAAAGATAAACATCTTAAATAACAGAAAAACTCACCATATATATATTTTTAAATAAAGCCCTTTTCTGTTAACATGGTATTCAACCATCAACTACCGCCAAAGTCATTTTAACTTTTAACTTCATTTTAAGATCTCTCAGTATCTTATCAGAAGCTTGAGTAAACCTCATATTACAATTCATTTGCATCACAATTGTTGACATCAAGAGGGTTTCCATGGGGCTCATCAGAATGATACTGAGGTATCAGGGGTTGCTTAATGGATTACATGGGAGATGAGGAGGGAGGCATGAGTGAATGCTCATCCTCCCTTGTGGGCTGCCTGGGAAAGAAAGAATGGGTGAATTGCCTCTGAGCCACTACTGAAGTGGTTGGGGAATTCTTCAAGTTGCCAAGGTTGAGAAACACTATTCTAGTGGATTGCTCCATATTTCTTCACAACATAAATGTAAGCTTTAGCCCTGCAGAAATGATTTTACGCAGAGACAAGTATTTTGCTTCAGTATGACAGGTAAAGTTACATGCAACCTACTGTTGTATCATATTTTAAAAAATAAAAATGTGTTTTGTAGAGATTAAAGCATAATTGTTTAAAAAACCCAAACGAAGTAGATTAGCGCATGACTGGCAGAAAGTAATGGTTATGGTTGATTAGAACTATTCCCTTTACAATTTTGTTTTAGAGGTTCAAGTAATAATAGGTCATTTAAATATAAATGGATTGGACACAGTATTATAAATTCAGGTAGACAATCAGTATCTTAAACTGGGAATATACAATGTATACAATACAGGCTTTGTGTGGGATTGTGGGATTGAGGGAAATCTGCACTTACTATAAACTGTTCTAAGAATGTTTTTCCATAATCAAACTTGCTTTGTATATACATTTTACTATATAGCAGAGAGAGGTAGAAATAACCTTTAAACTAAAGAATCCAGCATGCTTTTAAATATGAATGAGAGATGTCCAAACCAACAGCAAAGCCGAGAAGACATTCATTGTCAGCAGTAACAAATCTAACATTTGTAAATAATACAGTATACAGAATATAGTTTAAAGAACATTTTATGTAAGTGTGCTTTTTTTTACTATAAATTATTTTTTTACTTTAAAAACAAAGTCTATTGTCCATAAATAAGAAAGTGGGAGTCAGCATCAGTCCTACTCTATTTCTCCCTTGGCTGTGATACTGAACAGTACAAGGGGCGTCAGTTCATATTGCTTATGGCAGACTTATTGGCTGCGGCTTTGCTGTGTTTGTAGATTAGACAGTTTGAGATCTTTGCTGTCGAACTTTTAGCATAATGTGAATACCAGTCCCTTTCAAACACAGCTTTAAGTTGCTTAATTATGCTGGTTTTATTCCCTGTGTCTGCATGGTTGATGACAAGGCCAGCTCCAGCATTCTGATTAAAATAGGTCCCAACCCAGTCAAAATTACCTATAAGGTAAATGAAAGGACAATCAAAGTTATGTAACGATTGGAAAACATTCTTCAAGAACTCTTTTTCTTCATTAAACTTCAGGCTGAACAGTTTTAACATTTGAGATTTAATATGGAGGCAGATTGAATTTACTTTCTCCATGACAATCCCAGCTTCATACCTAAGCAGATTATGTTACATGCTAATTTTTAGCAAATCTAATGTTTACTAATAAAACAAGGTTTTATATAAATTATTATATCGATTAGGTTTTCATTCTTCAAATGCTTTATACTTAATCAGTTATTCTCGATTCAAAGCTACAAGCAGTATACAAATAATCAGACTGGAACTGGCTCATTCAATTCTTTACTTACCAATATAAGCAGCTCTTTCAGTCACCACATATTTATTGCGATTTAGCTTGAGAAGAGAAGAGTCTTTTGGCTCTTTAATAAAACATGCACTTTCTGATTCAAGATCAAAGAATTTCTGTATTAAATGGGAAAAAAACACCTCACTTAGAGATAGCTAATCTCCACCTTGCTGAAGGAACTTTAAATTTAAACATGCTGATCTATCAGATTTGGAAAAAGGAAAATAAAATCTAATGTCCCCATGTATTCTAATGTCCTAATGTCCCCATGTATTTGTAACCATGTTTATTCATTTCATGTATTCACAATCATGTTCATACTTTTTCTATAATCTTATATATGCTTGACAAGATAAATAAAATAAATAAAAATAAAATAAAATAAAAACATTAGGAAATAAATTAAATATAAAGAGGAGTTATGATTGTATTTTGCAAAATTTCCACATTAATTGACAAGTTGATTTTCAAAAACTTGATACTTTATTGCTAGTTGTGATTATGTAAGCAGTAAGTACAGGTAGTCCTCGAGTTATGACAATAATTGAGCCCAAAATGTGAAATTAAGTAGGACATTGAAGCATGTAGTATATCAATGTTTAAAGCTATACAGGTATTCCTCAACATACGTCCACAATTGAACCTAAAATTTATGTTGCTAAGTGAAACATTTGTTAAGTGAGTTTTCCCCATTTTACCACCTTTCTTGCCACAGTTGTTAAGTGAATCATTCAAGTTGTTTAGTTAGTAACATTAAGTGACTCTGGCTTCCCTATTGACTTTCCTTCTCAGAAGGTCACAAAAGGGAATCACATGACCCCAGGACACTGCAACCGTCATAAATATGAGTCAGTTGCCAAACGTCTGAATTTTGAACACCTGACCATGGGGATGCTGCAATTGTTGTAAATGTGAAAAACAGTCATAAGTTACTTTTTTCATTGCCGTTTTAACTATGAATGGTCACTAAATGAACTGTCCTAAGCCGAGGACTATCTGTCACTCATAAAGACAGTAAGTAGCATGCCCTCAAACTGATCCCCTAATTCTTCACTATCACTTTGATGCAGCCCAAAATAAGGGACTGAAAGATTTTCAGTTATAATTCATTGATATTATTAGTTTTATTTATTTTTTCTTGATTAGAGAAGTAAGCAATTTCCTAAATCACAAATAGTTTTCCTAAATCACATTGAAAACCTAACCCAGTTTGTCTGAGATTGGACATAACTATAGTTTAAATTAGTTTTAAAAGAATCAAATCCTTCCTCTTTAAAATGCAAGAGAAAGCTGTGCTGCACTCATGGGTGGGGGTAGGTTTATAATAGTTCTTTTGAGGACTTTGCTATAGGAAAAGAGGAATCATATTACTGAACAATACATCTGAAGAACTCTTTAGATTTTGGGTAAAGAGGAAACAATATTCTGAGAAGACTTCACTCATATTATGAAGACAATTATGAAAGATTCATAGAATCATAGAATCAACATATACCATAATTGCAACCATGCTTAAATTGCAAGAGGGGAACCAAAAACAATCTGAGCAGAGAATGGGCAGTGAGAATGGAAACTTGAAATAATGACCCTCACTTTCCATTATTATATTAAGAGGAAAAAAGACCATGTTTTATTTTGCTGTGGATTTACATTGGAATTCATATGATTGAGATTCAACATGATTGTTAAAGAAATGTACTAGATTAGAACAGAGGTCATCAACCTTTCGGACCTCAGGGACCACTAAATTCATAGTTTTAAATCCCGCAGACTACTAATATGATCCACCTAATGACCAACTGGGTGGGCATGGCCAACTTAATGTCACTCATGTCAAGGAGCGCCTCACCAGCCTCTACTCGCCTCTCCCCTCCCAGCCACTCCTCACCTGCCCACCTTGGCTCCTTAAGGCCCCAACAGGAAGCAGTCGTTAGAGCTAAGCAGCTACCATGAGAAAGAGTTGGCAAAACAGCTGACTCAGTTCAAATTGGATCTGGACGAGAAGGAGGCTCAGCAGAAGTAAGTCACTGAGGACTATGAGCATTTCCAAGCAGAGGGAAGACCTGCAGAAGTGCAAGGCCAGGTACTGATGCTTGGAGGCTCAGCGGGCTGAGATGGTCAGCCAGTTCCAGGCCATGATGCAGTCCCACCGGAACAAGGCCCTCTGGCTCTTCGTCACCAGCAGCACTTCCCTCCAGCCTTCACCAAAGCCCCGCACCAGAAGGCTGAAGCAGACCCCAAGTTGGAATTTTTGTCCCCCCCAACTTGCACAAAAAGACCCCGAAGGGGGAGACTCTCTTCAGCAACACAAACATTCATTGCACTTATCTGGCCCAGGAGCCATAGTTTGTAGACCCCTGATTTAATGCAATATACAAAATGCAAATAATTTTTCTGCGGACTACCAAAATTTTCTCACGAACCACTCGTGGTCCATGAACCACCAGTTGGTGACCACTGTACTAGAACATTGCTTTAGCTATATAAACAAACAACACAAGGAATACTTACAACTTTTAAACTACAGTCAGAAACATCAGTGCAAATTGCTTTAAGAGATGAAATAAAGTTAAAAGTGAGGGGATTTGTTTCTTTGGAGAAACTTATAAGGAGTCGCACTTTAATATTGCGTAGAATCAGTGCTTCTCTGATCTTTCCATCCAAAAAAGGCCAATACCTATATAAAAAAAAGCAGCCTATGTTATTCAGGTTTTTTTTAAATGAAAAGCCAGGATTTGTGCTGTAAAAACAAAACCCTAACCAAGCAATTCTGAAGTACCATTACTCTCAAATGATGTCTCACATTGAAACAGGTTGATCTTATCAACATCTTGAGAAACAAAAATGCATAGTAGCATTGTCAAGGTCAAACTGTATAGCTAGACAATGAAGTAGAAGTCTAGGAATGGATAAAAGAAGAGCTAGGAATGTGATAATGATCCTGGTTGTGTTAGTTAAAATAGAAGTGTTACAGGAAAAATTTATGTGATCAGTCTGGTAACATGATATGGTATTTTTATCTTTTTTTCAGTCACAATTTAAAATAGTATTAGTCAAGGGGTCAAGCCCAACAGCATCTTATCAAATTCATTAGGACTTTTAGAATTGGGGGTAGTGTAGTTCTTTTGCTTGCATAGAAAAAAAAAGAATTTCTCGTGGTTATACTGACTCAGGGATACGAGGGCTGGTTAGATCGCTTTTTCCTTAGGATTTCATGTGCATAAAAAAACAGCGCTTCGGCTAGAAATTTTCCCATTGAAAACATAATGTGTGGTAACAAGTCTGAATAAATGAAGTATTAAAAATAAACATTGTTGGAAAATTAGGAAATAAATTACATTTTTAATAGTACATGACCAGTTGCTTCTCAACATAATGAAAAATGCTAGCTATAGAACTGCAAAGAAAGTTTTTTTGGGGGAGGATTTGTGACTGAACCTCAGATGTGCTCCGCAAAATGTACAAAATCTTTAAACCTTTGCAGGCTTTTCAGTTTAGTTGGGACTTATATCTTCTACAGTTTCCAAATACGACATCAGTAACAGAGTTGTCAATGCCTGGAATACACTACCTGACTCTATGGTTTCTTCCCCAAACGGCCAAAACTTTAACCTTTGACTGTCTACTATAGACCTCCCGCCATTCCTAAGAGGTCTTTAAGGGATGTGCATAAGCGCACAAGTGTGCCTACCATTCCTGTCCTATTGTTCCCTTTTATCTGAATGAATCTCATATATTCATAATCTTATCTATACTTGTAACTGTTTTCTAACATATGCTGGACAAAATAAATGAATGAATGATAAAATAAATAAATAAATAATAAATAAAATAAATAAATAATAAATAAAATATTACAGGAATTCTGGAAACAGAAATCCAATTACTATTAGAATAAATTATCTATTTGTTAGATTTATATATTGTATTTCTCCCGGAAATTTCAGGGAATACATAAGGAGATATTCTTTCATTTCATTCTTACAACAAACCTATGAAGTAGATAGTTGGCTTAAAGTTATCCAGTGAATTTGAATGCTTGAGGGTAGATTTGAAATTGGTTCTCCTCTTATCTTAGTCCTAACATTTTAATTACTCTACAACATAAGCTCCTGAATGTGCTAAACTGGGAAAGAGAGTTCTTTTACCAAATGCTTTTCTCGGAAAATATAATGTATTTATATTAATATAACAATACATAATGAAGATTTCTGCTGTCTACTCACCTTGTCTCGTTTATTATATTAACAATAGGTAAATAGTCCATAACAGCTATATATATAAACTGTTCAGCATTATCTACCACGCTATAGATTGCATCAGTATCCAAAGTCCTGTCTTTAGGGCATAGGAGCTTTGGAGAATTCTGTGGAGAGAAGGTTAAAAATATATTAACAGAAATATAAAAGATCTCATTTCAGGGTTTTTGTGTGTGTAGAATTATAAAATCATTGTACTCACACCTGTAACAAGATGGCCTGCATAACTTTTAATATTTTAATAGTGTTTATCATGATGTCTTATCAATATATTTTATGTTACTTATATGCTACCATGAAAGTATTTCTGTTCTGAAAAGCAGGATATAATTGTTATCTTTGATTTCTCTAATAAGGGTATTGGTTGAATTCATAATTATTCTGCAGTAAATAAATAATGCAAAGTTATTTAAATCATGTAGTTGCAAAATCCATCTAGCTGTAATGGAGTCTTGAATATAATTAAATATATATGTTTGCAAGTACAACATCCATAATTTTCTCTGGATAAATTGGGGATACTACAGAGTAAATGCTGGAGGAGCAGGAATGAAAAAAACTGAAGAGAATTCCATCTGTGTGACCCTTGTATTATTTAATTCATTTCTAATTCAAATCAAAAGATTCTAGGATGTTCAAATTAGAGTAAAATAAAAACAAATAAAAACATTAAGAAATAAAAAAGACTTCAGCAATATCATTAGCCCAAAATATTTAATGGTATGTTATAATGCAAAAATATAATTTTCTATTAATTATGCTTTAGTTGTGGTGCAAGATTTATTATATTGCAGCTCCTGGAATATTCTTCCCAGAGATTCACCTGGCTCCCACCTGTATGACATTTAGGAAATTACTAAACATTCGTTGTTCTTCCAGGTCTTGGGATAGGGCAATAGGGAGCATCATAATTACACACATGGGCTTGCACACAGAGAAATACTTTAAAATCCATCTTTCCCTTTTAAAGAAGGGAAGAAGTTTCAAATCAGCAATGACCTTAGATGTCAAATATTTCTATGGCTTTTGTCCTTGAGCAATATCTTCTAACTGAACAAGTATTAAAAAGGAGTAGAGATATTACATATCGATGTTCATCAGGGCAGCTTTCAGACGCTCAATACATTTCCTGATAGGTGTCTGACCTGAGTTTCAAATTTAGAAGGATTCACCTGTTCCTTGATTACGCTGAAATAGAATCTTTCCTTTCAACTGCAGCTACCTTCAACAAATTTATGGGAATTTTCTAATAATTCCTCTTATTGAAATAACGGTATCACATAATAATATCCAGCATTTTCCCCTATGATCACCTGCAGGGCCAATATTAGGATTACAAGATAAAATACTATAGAGAAAATTACACTTTAGACTGCAGCCAAGAAAGACTATTTTGCAAAGAAAGGATTTAGCAGTTGTTTCTATTTTGGCTAAAATACAATTGGTTAGTGACGCAAGTACCTTGACTTCTAAATCTTATAATTTAAGTATCTATTAAGGAAATAAATATTTTAAGGCTGTAACTAAGGTAAGAAACCTTTTAAAGGCAAAGAAAGAAGAAAGAGAAGGGGAAAGATGTAGCATTCAGTTACAATTACAAATAAAATTATCAGTAGCAGAGCTGTGTTTGATTTGGTTAATGTATTTTCTACTAGAACAAAGATACTATTTTAGGCTTCCTTTCATAGGCCCAAAAGAGTTCATAGGAGAGCCGCTGTATTACCACCAAGACAGTTCCTAACATTGCTTTACTAATAAGGCATATATTAGATAGATCTGCACTTCCTTAGAATAACATCTTCTTAATAATAAGGAATTGTTATTCCTTATTGCTGCCAGAATTTTTCTGGGTAAAAGGAAATCATTGAAGAGTAGACTCCTGGGTTTGAGTTTACAAATATTGAGTATGTTAAGGATATAATTTTAGGGGGGAGCAACTCAGGTAGCAGCTAAAAATTATTTAAAAACAAGAACAAAAATACTCACTGAGACAAAGATTTCTGACTTGGTTTCATTCAACTTAAGAGGCAGTTTGTTTTTAGTGCCATACACTGCATACAGTCTTTTAGACCAAGTGGGTGGAACTTTGCTCTTGGATTTCAAGGAACTGTACAAGGCAAATATCCTTTGTAAATCTAAAACCAGGCAACTGCAGTTGTATACGATGATGCCAAGCTCCTTCATCTGTGAAATCAAAGTGTGTATTACTAGGCACATTGTCTATTATAAGAGTTTCAAATGACAGGTTGATGCGGTTATTAGATGTTCTTTTGCTGCAAAGTCTATTACTAATGTTGAAATATATATGCATATGTTGAGCACCTCAGTCTAAACTGGAATCCTGTTGTGTAGTCTTCCTTTGCATTTATTTGTTGGTGCTGGAAATAAGCAGTAATAAATAGCAAAAAGAATAAGACAGGTTTTCATATTATAACAAATAGCATGTAAGCAGATAGTAAATTCTGTCTTGAAAAGGACAGAGCTTCAGCACATGTCTATTTTAATTTAAATTATTTTATAATAAACATTAACATGGTGAATATACAATATAAGTTTTAAATGATTGCACAACAATTCCAATTCCTGGAAAACTATTCATTTATAAAATTCTCCTAGGTTCCCATTTGCAGGTCAACATAGTACACTATGTTTCTAGCATCAATTTCATTCATTCTGTATCAAACATGATGCTCTGCACATACTGTATGTTCCACTAACTCATAAATCTCAACTAGCATGTCAAACCTACAAGGAAGGCTGCTCCAGTGCCAGAGAAAGAGCAATGCATGATAAGGAACAGACAGTGCTAAAACTTAGATTCTGATCCCTCCAAGTGGGACAAGATTATTGGGAAAGAGCTAAGCAAAATATGAGCACAGCACATTATCTCAGGGGTGTTTTGAGGCTGTAAAGTTTGAAACTATGCACTCCTGAATAAATTATTTGCTTTCAATATTTAACATATATGCAAAAATGACCATTCTTCTACTTTGACAATCTTATCCCTTCAGAAGCTGAATATATTCATTAGGCTAATTTTAATTCACATATGGAAACATTCATATGGAATCATGTGAGCCACTGTGGTGCGGTGGTTAGAGTGCAGTACTGCAGGCTACTTTTGCTGATTGCCAGCTGCCTGCAATTTGGCAGTTCACATCTCACCAGGCTCAAGGCTGACTCAGCCTTCCATCCTTCCAGGGTGGGTAAAATGAGGACCCCAAATTGTTGGGGGTAATATGTTGACTCTGTGAATCGCTTAGAGAGGGCTATAAGTGCAAGCGCTATTGCTATTGCTGTTTCTGCTAACTATTATTTTTTACAACTATGAAAAAACTAGTTAAATTTCATAACACTTGTCAAATCTTATGCAGGCTCTTTTAGTTTATCCCTCTTTTGAAACTACAGCACTAATCTGTTCTTTTAGAATCAAAATTATTTTTACTGGTCACCTAGAGCAGGGCTTGGAAATTAATTTTCCCAAAGGGGCACATAAGAAACTGGAACTGTTATGGAGGGCTGCCAATGTTGCCAACCAATGCCATCCACCCAATGACGATAATGCCCTGCCCTCCACCACCAATGCCTTCCACTGGAGGCTGGACTTGGACAGCCTGTAGGCAGATGTGGCTTACGGGCCATATAATGTCTGACTTATAGGAAACAATGAGAATTGCCTCTTGTTTCTTTTGGTAACAGGGCTGCAAAAACAAATAGGTAGCAAACAATGCAAAAACATTTTTTTTTTTACAGTCTTGCTAAAGAAAAGAAGCCAGCAACAAAATCAAGACTCAACAACGCCCATAAAAATACATTGGATTAAACATGCATAAGGCTCACTTTTTGACATTTTTAAAAGCCCAAACTCACTTTCACATTTAACAATTTGTCTGAGAAATAAAACACAACACATAAAGTACACACACAAACAAAACCATGGCTAAACACATGTAAACTAGCTATCAGGGTATAAGAGTTTAATTAGTGATTTCCTGACTAGTAGTTAATCTGAATGGCAAATCAAGATTACAGAGAATATAAACAGGCATCTGTTATTAGTCGACTAGAGATTTTGAGGCAAGATAAAATCCAAGTCTTCTCTTCTGAAAGCTCAAAATCTGATCTAATTTGATCTAATTGTAAACTATATTTACAATTTGTTCAATGTCTGGGAACCATCTGTTGTAGCCACATTCCCTGAAATACATTGCGATACAATCGCTAACTATGTTTGTCTTTGTCTCTGTGGCAGCCTGACTGATCTAATGATTTCATCTGAAGGTCATTTGATCAAATAATTCCATCAAAGCTGATATGTGAAACTTCACGGCACGATGAGACATATTTATATATCCATCTAGAATGGCCATACATTTTGTTCACTTGTCTGGCCCTTCAGTCAGTGATCTTCTGCATTGCAGCATTTGGATTACCACAGAGGTGCATTCCTACCTGTCCTAACTGGTTCTTTAGAACCAGTAGTAACTTGGCGATGATGCGTCAGAACCGGTTCATTCAATGTCTCCATGAGTGCTGTCATTTTGGATTTTTTTTATTGCCGTGTGCGTGCTTGAGGCATGACCCTGAGCAAAAAAAACTAGAACCCACCACTGGATTACCACCTTAACAGTTAGAACTTGTTGCATCTGATGCTTTACTGCAGGCAAGGGATAGATCATCTTGCTTTCCCCAGAGATATACTGAAGAGAAGCTTGCACAAGCCTAATACATTCCCTATGTCATCTAGAAGATGTGGGAAAACATGATACTTTTGCCTGATGATTTGTGGTGCAAAAAACAAAAGCAGTAGTGGAATAGGGTCAGGATTCCATTGCACTCAGTTTCTGTCTGAGTTACTTAGGTAATGGATGTTCAGGAAAAATGTCATCCAATCTGTTGCATTTTATAGAAGTGAAGAAGCTAGTATCTGCCAAATGTCATGTAGACCCACAGTGACAAAAGCATTAGGTTCTAGAAAATGACATCATTGATTGTTGACCATAAACCTGCTACATTGCCCTCAGATGTAATTATTCTGCATACAGACTATTAACTGCAGAAGGGTTCTTTAAAGGAATTTCCTAGCAGCAGTATGAAGAAGAAATAGAAGGACAATTGGAAGAAAAATGTTTTGTATCCAACTTATATGCCTCTTGAAGATCTAACTGCTGAAGGTGTTATACATGGGAAAATAATGTACACACTGGTACATGGGCAATTGAAACTGAGCCTACTATTATTATTAGTAATAATACTAATAATAGTAGTAGAGGTTGCCATATAGGCTATTGTATCATATTACTTTATCTAATTTTAGAAGATTCAGTTAAGAACAGCACAATTTCCAGAGTTATGTCATGAAATGAAATAATTAACCAAAACATAAATGATCCACATATACAAAAGCCAATTTCTTCCATAACAAGTTAATTATGATTTTTTAAATAATTTATTTTGCAGTTTAAAGAACTAATACCTGCCCCAGTGAACTCCAGTCTAAATTGGCACTTCCAATGTACACATGTTGCTTATCCACAATCCAGAATGATGATTGCAAATGACCATCATTATAAGCAGTTAAATTTACATATATCACTTCTGCACCTAAACAAAATAAAAAATATAACAATTAGAACATAGAATTAAATCATCCGCTCTTAAAGATAATGATCACATAAAGTCACATAGAGCTCAGTGAGACATAGTTCAAAATATCCGAGGCTGAATTTGTTTTAAAAATAGACTGGCAGAAGTTACAGAATTGTAATTACCCATCTGCAGGCATTCACAGATTAAAACGTGTCTAGAAAATGTTTCTCAATTCATTGTATTCATTTTGATTATGAAGATGGCCTTGAGTTAGTAATTAACTATTGACTGACACATGGAAGAAAATTATGCTAGGGTAAACAGAGCACTTTGAATTTGAATTTTTTGAATTTTACAAAAGATAGCATCCTTCAACTTCTAACCCTCTTTCCCTCTGTTTTCTTCTTAGCACAAAAAAAGCTGCCCAGGAAGAAAAAGATGGAATAACTCTTCCAATATCTTGATTTACAAAGCTAGGACCCAACTGATCCAAAAGTATACTATATCATTACTATACATTACTGTATCATTACTATACTACAATGTACTACTGCACACTAAGTACGGTCTTGGAAGACCCTGAGAAAATGTGGCTAACTGGAAAAAAGTTATAATACAATCCAAAGAAAGAAAGAATGAAAAAATAGCTATATCAATGGCTTTAGGATGTTGCACAAGATAGTGTGTTTTTTTTAAAACCTGACATACTGCAAATGCCACAATGCAGATAAAAATAAGCAAGTGCACAAAACACTGTCAGTGCCAACTTTATTGGAACTTTTAATATATACTAATAGAAGCATGATTTAAAATATGGAATAATGGAATGTTATCTACCAGAGGAACACAATTGTTCCTGAAATCCCTCTAAAGGAGGGAGGCATGTCTACGGCTTGATGGCCATAAGCAACCCAGCTGAAATCAAGAGCAGCATTTATGTCACTCCCATTTTTGTCATGCACCCATAACAAATGTTCAGGGTGGCACCTCTTTTTTTCCTTAAGCAATTGCTTTCTTTAGGCTGAGACACTTAAGAGTGCTACTAGATGATGAAAAATGAACCTGTTTAAACACTGCTAACAGCCTTTATTAACAATGATAGTATTACAATTAGAGCAGCAAAATGTAGTTATTTTTCTGCTCTTATTGGTATCCATGGATTGCTGTGTGGTGGCTTCATTTAGGGTAACCCAGTCCCAGAGAGAGAAAGAATTAAAAGCTCCAGAGAGATGAACCGGGCTGACCACTGAGGCTTTAGCTGATTCAGACAGATCTTCCACATGAAAGGAAGCCAGCAGAGCAACTATAAGATGTTAAAGGAAACTGACTGGTTATTTTGACCAGCATTGAGTGGAGTTGACAGAAGAATTGTAACTGTGCTATTATTCCGGCTTGCAGATATGTAGCTTCCAAAGAAGAAGCTAAGAAGCTCAGTTGTAAAGAAGCTGCGGCAGCCCAGCCAAACCAGTCCAGCTATCGGATGATTAGTGATAATGCTGTGTGGTGGCAAGGAGAGAAGATATCCTTGATCCAATGGTGACATTAATCTGAAAAGGTTTTTGTGCAAGTGGAGGAGGGACCTAAATTCCCACACAGTCCCGTCCTCTTGTTCAACTTAGTAATGAGAAACAGAGGCCATCTAGAAGAGACGGGACTGGAGAGAGGTGGAAAAACTAGAGAAAAACACAAGTGATTGCACTGTAGTGGCAAACACTCCTATATAATTTTTCTTAGAACCTGGGACAGGAAAACCTTAAATGGAGGCAAGGAAAAAGAAAAAAAGGGGGTGGGGGGAGAAAATCACATCCTGTCACCTTTCTTTGCTAAGGAACAGCTGTTTATTTCTTGTGAAAGCATTCAAGAGTAAAGCAACTGGCTGAGGAGATAACAAGATACTACTTTAGTAAAACTGCCAGAATGTTGAATTTATATTTTACCAACAAAGAAATAAAGAGAGACTAGTATAGATCTATTTCAAGCTATTTAGCTCTCGTCAACTAGTCATAACCCTTTCTGGGATTCAAACTTGCATATTAGGTAGATGTATTAACTTCTAACCCACAGGTTCTACTTGCTTTGTCAGCTATACCAGGGGGAAGATTAAGTGTTTTCTGGTGAGACCGGTCTATCAGGGCAACCTGGTCTATCCAAGTATGGGATGGACCATACTGCTTCCGCTTTCACCTTTCAGCCCCAGTCCAGGAGCCTCCACAGATAGTCGCTTTTGTGACAAACTATTTTTTGTGACAAACTATTTTTTGTGTGGAATTTATATTTTATCGACAAA
This sequence comes from Pseudoxenodon macrops, assembly GCA_032467955.1. NCBI lineage: Eukaryota > Metazoa > Chordata > Lepidosauria > Squamata > Pseudoxenodontidae > Pseudoxenodon > Pseudoxenodon macrops. The sequence goes on from JANHFT010009559.1 coordinate 27,964, forward strand.
TAAAGGGAGACTAGATCTATTTCAAGCTATTTAGCTCTCGTCAGCTAGCCATACCAGAAGAACAGGAAGAAGGCTAGAAAAAATAGCTGAGGGGTCAGAGTTTCAACACAGTGCTGAAATATCTATGGAGCTGAAGAAACCTCTTCAAAGAAAACCAGAAAGTTCACTTGCTTTGAAAAATCACCTTGGGACAGTACTGAAATACATTTGTCTATTTATTTATTTAAAAATTTATACAGCATGTCATCTCATAGCAGTGACTCTAATAAAAGCACATGCAGCAGAAATAATTTAGTATGTTACTTCAGGCTTGCATCATCCAAAAAAGTATTCACAAAACAGCCCGACAATGATTTCCCCTTAAAACATCCAAAGTATCTTTCTTTTTTTCATTTCTTTGTTGATCATAACTCTATATTCCATGTTGGAATTTTCTATGACAGGATTGTCCATAAACAGACCCCCAAATATTGACCCTACCTTCCCAGCCAATAATAACTTTTCTTAGTAAGATAAACAATTCCTAGACTGGTTACTATCCATGCCACCTGCAGCATTTCCTCTTCAAAGTAAAGATAGGTTTATCTCATCCATGTGTATGCCAATCTGTGCTAGCTAGGATCCCTAAAAACCATCAACAAGCAAGCCCAAACATAATTGCCTATTTCCTGCTAACTACAAGGTACATACAAGGTACCAACACATACTTGGGATTGTTTTAAGAATACATGTTGATGCTGTTGAGGTATGTTGTAAATGTGGTTTCCAGAAAACTGGCTCAAAGTATGATAATGAAACTGTTTTGTGTGTGCAACTAATTGATAATTTTTTGATATGCTGATAGAGTTTCCAGTGCTCATTTTGAAATATTAAAGAGGATTAAGATTTATGAAGGTTTAGTGAATTATTTCCTTGTTTTGGCCCCACTGGGAGCCGAAATAAAATGGGGCTGGGGATCATAGACAGCCCACACCTGGCCTTAATTGTAATAAAAAAAATTAAATCAGAATGAAAACTTTGTAACATGTAAAAGTATTACTTTATTTTTAATGTATTATTTATCCCACCAGAGACAAATACTTCAATACAGTAAAGTTTGTATACTTTGTATAATTTTATCACCAATTAAATTTAATTGATAATTTCAAAGAAACTTTCTGTAAAAAGAAAGTGAGATATTTTAACTATTTCTCAGAGAAACAGAATTCATTGTTTTTTAGGAGACAAATTGTTTAAAAAAGAGATTAACTGCAAAGAGAAGAGACTTTTTATTTGGATGTGTTCCAATGGCTGAAAGATCATATCTCCAGACATTTTAAGCTTCCCTTTTAGCATTTTTGTCAAAGGCCTGGAGATGTTCCAGAGATTCCATTAATGCAAAATTTTTGCACTCAAATAGGGTAAGCACAAAAATAGAATGCTCATATTAACAACATAAAGCTATTTTATTACTCATCCAATTTTTAAACTGAAAATTAGTTTTATGTTATCCAAGACTATGATATTTAAAATAGTTTAATTTTAGTAGCTGTGAATAATTCTTTCTCCCTCTAACTTTTTTCTTTTCTACACACACACACACACACACACACACACACACACACACACACACACACACACACACACACACACACACACACA
>JANHFT010009560.1:0-12482 GCA_032467955.1 Pseudoxenodon macrops
CCCCCCACTGAAAGGTGCAGGGAGCTCATCCGAGACCAAGGAATTTACTGGAAAGGGAGCACTGGAAAATATATTCCTTTGTGGGAATGTTCCCTTCCCTTAGGGGAGATTTTAAATGTGAAAAATATGTAGCAAATCCTGAGGATGATTAACATGTTTATCTCTGTCTCTGAAAGACAAACATTACATTCTAAATGTACTAATTCAAAACAATGTATGTGGCCCAAAACCAAGAATGACACGTGGCAGTTCTTCCAAGCTGAGTTCTTTATTGTTTCACACATATAGAGGAAATCTTGCCAGACTGTGGACTCGACTGTCTGCATCTACAGTATTTTCTGTAAGCTATTAGGGAGGGGCTGTCTTCACCCTCTTTCTGTCACACAGGATATCTGGGCTCAGCTGCCTCTTACTCCTATGGAGTAAATCCGCAGTTCAATCTTCTATTCAGATTCTGGAGGTGAATTTAATGTTGCTGTCCACTAGGGCTGCTTTTTACAATCCAGTGCAATCTATCTGAAGTGGGACTGTACCATCAACAATTCTGAGCCACAAAACATTTAGCTGGAGAGTATTAGAGTTTTAATTCCAACTGATTTTAAATCACAGTTGAGGATATCTAATTTAGGATGTGTTTTCCTGGTAGCTAGGAGCCTATCTGTGTTGGAATGTAAATTCATGACTTGCAGAATGGCTTCCTTTCAGCTGAGTATATTGTAGGAGAAGGTAAGCAGTGTCCTATCAGCTCCACCATCATAGATAACAGCAAGTAATTGTCACTGTTGTAGTCTGCTACATCTGGAGCTCTCATGTTGCCTATCTCTGATGCAAGAGGAATTGCTTTTGGGAGAATTAAACCTAATATTGTATCAATATAAAGATAGGATATATCTTGTCTAAATTATCTAAGTATTTAGAACAGGCTGAGGAAGAGAACAAAATGTATAGGGAGCGTTATTTGGGCTAAGGACCTAATTATAGATGAATGAGCTCTCTAAGATATATTTTCTGCTTATATATTTAAATAAGATATATTCTATCTTTATATTGATAGGATATTAGGAGCCATGGTGGCGCAGTGGTTAGAAATACGGTATTGCAGACTAATTCAGCTCACTCCCAGGAGCCTTATGGGCTCAAGGTTGACTCAGCCTTCCATCCTTCCAAGGTTGGTAAAATGAGGACCCAGATTGTTGGGGGAAATATGCTGACTGTGTACACCCTTAGAGAGGACTGTAAAACACTATGAAGTGGTATATAAATCTAAATGTTATTTCCATTTCTATTTGTGCTCTTAAGGTTCTTTCCTCTATAATGTGTGACGCTTGATAGTATTATTGGTCATTTTTTTATCTCTCCTAAGTGATAATGTGAATTTCGGATTATACGGGAATAGAGTATTGTGCTAGAAATTAACCTACTCTTTGAGGGAGATGGGCAGTTCAGAAATGTGATAGATAGATAGATGATAGATATATAGGTAGGTAGGTAGGTAGGTAGGTAGATAGATAGATGATAGGTAGGCAGGCAGGCCGACAGACAGACAGACAGAGCAATTGTGCTTAGACATATACCTAACACAGTGCTTTACAGCCTTCTGTAAGTGGTTTATAGAGTCAGCATATTTCCCCCAACAATCTGGGTCCTCATTTTACCCACCTCAGAAGGATGCAAGGCTGAGTCAATCTTGAGCCCCTGAGAATCGAACTGTTGCATTGCTGGCAGTCAGCAGAATAATGGGGTAGCAAAAGCAGACAAATGTTGGTCAACATTGCCAAGTCTAAAAGTCTTAGATCTCTAAATACTCCCTAGTTACCCCAGATAGCAGAGTCTGCAAGTGGGTGGGAACTAGCTTAGGGAATTTTCCCTAAGGAACATATTTTTGATAACTGCTCCTGTTCTTTTTCTCTGCTGTAAAGACAATTGAATCATTCAGAGTCTCTATAGCACTCGCACCCTTAGGATTATGGGAAGACAAAGGTTGCTGTTGTGAGGTTTAACTGTATGTCCTCAGGACTTGGATATGACTCAAGAATACAAATACTGCAGTGCTACAAAGGATAGCAAAGCACTAGTCATGCTGCATCTTATATTAAATAATTTCATAGGAAGTTCTTTGTCAAACAGTGTTTTCATTGCAGAGGGCTTTATTTAGCTGGAAGAAAAAGTCAGGCTTCTCCCCAGCTTTATGGTTTTCAAATAAAAGGAGGGCAGTGATAGAATAATTATCTCTTGCCATCACAATGATAAACTATGTACCTAGTACCCACTAGAAACCCTTTAATACATTGTGATTAAAATGTGTTGCTCTCTATAGATCTGCTGCATTATCATGCAGCATGCTGTCCTATCTCAGAAATCATCTTTGGTTCTGACCACGAAGCTCTGAGAGGACCACTGCTAATACTAGAAATAAATGACAAAAGGCAAGAACAAATAGGCAGCAAATAAATCCAGTCTTTCAGGTCTTCTTCCCCAATATCCTTATCTTCCCAATAAAGCAAAGTGAGATGTGCTACTGAAGTCCCAGCTTCAATTTGAGATTGTGGCGATAAATCTTACTTAGATGCTTAGAAGTGACATAAAGTCACTTTGGGTGCATCCTGAAATTCTGAAAAGGATTTTCTGTCTGAAAAGGAAAATGCCATCTTCCCGTCTGCTCACAAAGAAGTATCTACTAGAATAATTCATTTGACCAAGAAATGTGCACTGAATTTTATATGTTCTCTGTGTTCAACTTAGATGTCTTTCAGTTTCTCTGTGGATGCCAGAGTTGGTTCTACATATGGCCTTTTTGTACAAATAACCCATGCAAATTGCTGGCCCAATTTGTGGTACCTTCTGTGGACTAGGTTATTTATTCTAGAATAGCTCTTTACTGAACACTTAGTGGTGCAATTATCCACTTGTCCAATTGTCCATATTTCTAAATCATGTCTTCTTTCCTGCAGGTATACATTATCAAGGTCACTTGGTCCAATGCCTCAACAGAAGCAATTTATCGACGCTACAGCAAGTTCTTTGATCTGCAGGTAAGATTTCTAAATCCCTGTCCGAGACTGGAATTTTCATTTCATGGAGCTGTAATATTATTTTACTTGATTTTGTGCTCACACTTTATCTTTAAGGCAACCTCTTTTATACTTACATGCACAAAGCCATAGGTCTAATATTACTGCCTTGGGAGCTATTTTAGACTTGATACAAAAATAATTCACACTATTTATCTCCAGACTTTTGCTCAGCTGTTTTCTTTTCCTTTGTAATGGCTAGCAGGAGACGTCTTCCCTATAAATATATAAGAGCATTAAGTACGGTAGGTTATAACAATAGTAAAATACTAACGTTTAATCAAAATCAAAGCATATCTACAATTATTATTGAGCAATCCAAAGAATCATATCTACATCTGATCATAGATAAGAAAGATTCTGCTTGGGTCAATCTACCCATGTTTTTCGATTGTCTAGACTAGGTCATAACCATGTTCGTATTAGTAATCTAAATAGGAAGAACTTAACCAATTACAGTTCAAACTAATGTCAGTGGCTTTTATTAAACCTGTTAACTCCATATTTGGCTGCCAATCATATACATGATTCATTTTCTTCTATTGTACTTTTTGTCTTGGTAGAGAAAAGAAAATTGGATTAATATGTGATGATAACTTACTCTTCAGTTACTTCAGACAAAAGAATGATTTTCATAGGAACAGGAACTCATATTGTTTTGTGTGGAGATTTTAGATGCCACTACCAACAGAATATTTGAGGCTCAGGGTTGAACGTTGTCTTTGAGCTTGGTTGTTTTCTTGCAGACATTTCATTATCCGAGTAGCTAACATCATCAGTGCCCTGATGATGTTACCCTGATGGATAATGAAATGTCTACAGGAAAAACAACCAAGCTCAGAAAGTACCAAGAACCCCACAGATGCCACTATTTGAAAGGAAAATGCTTTTGGCACCTGAATAGACTTTGTTTGTTTATTTAATGAATTTCTAGGCAGCATATCTCAACTCTGGCTGGTGAATAATATTAAAACAAGTTAAAAACAGTTCCAATCAGAAGTACAAACACTAAAATACACAGCTGAGGAAAGCATCAAATCAACAGTCAATAATACAGCCAGGAGGCAAATTCGTCCACTTACTCAGGGCCCTTAGCCTGGTCACAGAATCAGATCTTGAGGGCCTTATGAAAGGTTTTTAGCATTTTGATCACTAATCTATTTGGCTGATATTGTGGAAACTGTTTGGTATAAGAACTATTGTTTTAATTCTTTGCTGAATTGTACCACAGAATTCCTACCCTTTAAATTTTGATACTTTTTTTTTAAAGGAGGTTTTTGAAATATTTGGACAGCAATCCTTAAGCAGCATAACCAAGATCTACTTGGTTTTTTCCGTTTTCTAAAGCTTACCTTCCAGAGTTTTGAAAAAAATTGTAAGATTTTAAAACAAAGGCCTGTTTTTCTTAGAAACTTACGTTTATTTTCCTAGATGTTTTCTGCCTCCACACCAATATTCCTCTCTGTTCAAATTAGATGTGTGATATGCTGAATTAATTTGCTCCAGTCCCAAGGAAGTGAGTTAATATATTAAATGATGGTTCTGTGCAAAAGGACTATAAAAGCTTAATTATTATCATTCTCTAGTATCTTTAGCCAAGCTGTATTAAAGTAGAATTTGTCCTGCCATGATTTGTAAATAAGAATACCTTAAAGTAATCTTCTGCCTACTTACAAATTGTAATATTTACATTTACACTTACTCACTTGTAATATTGTTATTATTTCAGAAGTCATTACAAGCAAATCAAAACATTTTTAGCATCAAATTATAATTGTAGAAGAGCGGCTGAGCTGGAAGGTGGACTTAAACATGTCATCAGTTTGGAGTCATTGTGTTGCCACAAGAGACCCAGCTACCCCCATGAATTCCATTGACTTTGACCCAGCGCCAATTTAGCTTTGATCATTAGTTGACTAGATTCTTGTGTATAGGTAGCAATAATGAACTCTTCTTACTTTAAATAAATGAATGCTCCTGGTTATTTGCTCATGACAATAACTGTTAATTTTAATGTATCTAGCAGAAGCTTTGCCTCACTTATGAATGCTGTTTTGCTACTTAATTCAAATTTAAAAGTATGGATTATACATTTATTTTCTGCCTTTATTATTTTTATAAACAATTCAAGGCAGCAGACATATCTAATATTCCTTCCCATTTTTATGAAGTTTGATGCTTTTCTCTGAAGTACTGCAGTCTGGTAGTACTAGCCTTTGGTCTCAGTCCATGCAGGGCTTTCCTGCATTGGCAGCTAGCAGAAGACTCATTCATTCCACCAGGCCCCCAGAATAAGCCAAGCTGGTTGGAAAGTTGCCTTGATATTATGCACTTCTCAGTTGTGTCTTACTTTTTGGAATTATCTTGAGAAATTCCCCCATATTGTGCCAATATCCAAAATAGAGTGAGCAAGTGGCACATAAGGGAAACCCATTAGAGATACATGACTCTGGAGCAGTGTTTGAAATCCAAGATCATGAATGGTTTGCTATGTCACTACTCAAAAGCCTGAACCTTATGAGGAGGAGAAGAAAAAAAAGCCAGCTCTCAGCACCTTCTGGGCATCAATTCTCTTGTTTGCGGAATATGTGTGATGCGTATGATCAGACTGAAACCTATTTATCGCTGCTATCCTTTTCTTGGCAGTGTCATTGGCTGTGCAATAAAGAGGCTATAGTATGAGTTTATATTTACAGTATTAAGCATAGGAAATATCAGATTCCCAATCCTGAGTAACTTGAATACGAAATGATCAGAAACACACAGAGAGCCACAGAAGCAGGAATGCTGGGCAATCAGTATGGTAGCCTTTAAATAAACATGTGGGCACACCCTTAGCCACAACAGCAATGCTGAGAGACTTGAAGAGAGATTAGCGATTCCAAATTCAGGTAGGAATTGTATACCCCTACACCTTAACTCCTCGTGTTTTAATATTAGCACGTTAGCAAGAAGAATACACTTGTCATTGATATCTACAATATCTAGCTTTTTAATAAGGAATTATTATCAATTAATACAATCCCCAAATGCAGGGGATGTAATTTTGATGCCAGCCAATCTTAGCTGAGCATGGAAAAATTGAGTTGGGCTTGTTAGAGTTCATAGATGGGAGACCACCAGATAATCACAGGACTGTACTGCAGACTGGGAAGTAAACAGCAACAATCCAGGGGAACACAGTGTTAAATCCCTTCTGATTTTTTGCAATAAAAGTACCATGAATGTATCCATGCATTCATTGGGAGGTGAGTTCTGTTTGAGGGAAGCTTTAGTTCTCTAAGAGGGAAAAAAAGTTGCTTCTCTGTGTTGCTTTCTCCAGCTATAACTAGTTTACCTCGTTCAGCCTTGCTGAATAAATCCCAAGTAAAGTGTTTGCTTCCTAATCCTGCAGATTATGTGATAAAAAGTCAGCACCACTAACTGGGTGTATACGGGAAAGAATTCAGTGTTGAAACACAGGCAATGCAAACTGGAAGGTGAGATACCTTCAGAATTCCCAATGTAATTTTCTGTCTGTCTACATTCCCTTGAGAAGTGATAAAATATACTTTTAGAGTAAATGACGAATCATTAGAGACCTATAACAAACCATGCTTGTCCATTCTCATGGTTTCATGTTGAAGGGAAAAGTTCAAATGGGAGGTAATATCCCAACCACTTAATAAAAAAAACTGTGGCAGAAAAGCTGAACCCAGCCATTTTTGACAGAATTGGATCAAGGTTGCAGGATCCTGTTGTTAACATCTCAGACTTAGAGAAAATAAGTTAGTACTCCATTATCTTCTCTCACTGAAGATTTACTCATTAATTGTAGGTATGCATTGACTAGAAATAATGCTTAAATTATGTTATTAAACTTCAAGAAGCCTATGTCTTATTTTCTATGATCTGCTTTCAATCAACGCTGCAGTTTACTATGAATGCTATTATGTTACACAAAACTTTTTTACCAAGTGGTAAGTCAAAGATTTGTTAACTTCCAGAAATGGTGTTCAAAAAGAAGTGATGATTTTGATATTCCTTTATTAGCTGAAGAGGTCATCAATAACATGTTTGTAAGAACCCTATCTATACAAACACTTTAGAGGTGTGTCTTTTTGGATGTATGCATGAGCATACGGATGACATGTCAAGACAAGATACAAATATTTTTGATTTTGCAGAATGCTAAAATGCTGATTTTATGTGGCCTGATCTGCTGCTTTATATGTAAAAGCTTTCACACAGCCACAACATCTGACCCATTTTGAATAAATAGCATAGGGCTACATTTTTCATTGTTTCGAGGGAATGCATATTGAAAAACTATTAAATTGGAGATGCCAAATCAGCAGTTTCATGTAAAAGAAGAAACATTTCTGCATGGCTCTTATGAGATGTCAAAAGACTTTTAAGTGAAAAATGCAAAGCTTTCAAGGAATTTATTAATGACTTGATACGCTCAGCACCATTCACTTTTGCTGATCTAAGTAAATCATTTTGATGATAGAATAGATAGAAGCTCTGGGTATATTGCTACCCCAAGAGTTTAGAAGAATAAAGAAAAGAGCACATGTCTTTTGTTAGTCAGGGTCATTTTTAGAGAACACATTAACCACTTACAGATTATAATCTTTAACACAGCAGTGAAACATTCTTGCCAAACAATCTATACAGAATACAATTCCAGACATGGCTGATAGTAGCAACAAGCTCACATATGCCCAGAGTATATGTTATAAGGAAGGGCTGGTGACATTTTTTTAATTAATTGCTTAGAAAAATGTAATGCAACAAAATAGTATGAAGTGCCCTTATTCCTAACAGGCTTTTCAGTCAGCGCAATGCTACTATGGCAAAAAAAAATGTGAAAGTTGTTCTTACAAAATTTGTATCATTGCATTGCATTGCATCAGTCTTACATAACCTGGTATCCTTTGGATGCTTTGGGGCTCTTATTCCCAATGCGAGGAACACCTTGTTGGATCAATCCCCATCATAAAGTACATGGTATCTTCATATTGCTTTTAATCTTGGTTTGATAAATTGTCCCCAAAGTATACATTGATTAATAGGCACATAAATATATTAGCTGAATATGAATGTTTGTTTGAATGATGTTTAGAATGTTTAAGAAATAATTTATTAAATGCCATAATAAGAGTAGTAGTAGTAACTGAGACCCAGTTTAGTATAGTGGTTAAGGCATCAAACTAGAAACAGGGAATTCTAATCCTGTGTTAGTCACAAAGCCACTAACTCAGGAGTGTCAAACTGGCAGCCCATGGGCTGGATGTATCATGCACAGGCCACGCCCACCCCAGCTCCGTGAATGGGAAAAAGTCACGAAACATCACATGACAGCAACGTGGCACCCTGAGTTTGACACCCATGCCCTAGCTACTTGGGCTAGTCTCTTTCTCTCAGCCCTAGGAGGAAAGAGGCAAGGGCAAATTACTTCCGAAAAACTGCAACAACTAATTAAGTAGTAATTACAGTTGTCAGATGTGGATTGTTTTGAACTGGTAGCAGACTTGCTAGTTGATGCATTTGTGACTGCTAGGTAACTGCTAGTACAGATAAAGAACCAAGATGAGCATGTAGTTGCAAATATTATAAAAGTAAGTAGTGTTAAACTGTTTAATTTACTGATTTCCTAAATTGCAAATTATATCATGGTCACAGCGAGTAAGCAATCAGTAAACTAAGTTGCACATGGTTCCTTTTGAGGCGGTATTTGGGTAATGGGGAAGAACAGTCATGAGAATAAAATTTCCAAGTTGGGTAATAATTGTTTTAGTGACCTTTGAATGATTCACTTGAGTCATTGGGAGATTTATTTCTATCACATTATCTTTGAGGAGTGCCCTGAATTTATCTGGTGTAAATAGGGAGGAGGTTTCATCCTTGAGTAAGGAGGAAACACTCCATTCCATATGAACAGGGATTCTTTTTTTTGTCTGAAGAATTGCTAAGACGTTTTTAAGAGCTGAAATATGACCAGAATTTATCAGTATCATACAATAATAACCCACATATAATAATGTCACCAGTTTAGAATATGGAGAATATATATACCTGTTTGAATAAAGAGTTTCTGAATACCTGAATAGATTTGCACATTGCAGTACAATAATGCAGTACAATATGCAATACAATGTGGTGAATAATGTGCAGATCTGTACATTGGGGAAACAAAACAACCATTTCATAAACGCGTGGCACAACATAGGAGAACAAACACATCAGACAAAGGCCACTCTTTTGAAGACAGCAAAGTCCACATTTTGGACAGAGAAGACTGCTGGTTTGAAAGAGGGATTAAAGAGGCTATCTATGTCAACATTGAACAGCCCTCTCTCAACAGAGGGGGGGGGGAATACAACATAATTTAATTCCAATTTACAACACAGTCCTTTCAACAGTTCCAAGAAGGCTCTTCACCAATTTTATCTGTGTCATCCTGATGACACAGATAAACCTACAGGTGATCTTAACAACCCACTAAAGGAATGCAAATTACCAGTTGTCTGCAGGGAGTATAAATGCTTCCATTCCCCACCATCCAGTCAAAGCTGAAGAAGTTTTTTGAATGAGAAGTGAAACATCTTCAAAGAAAAATCAGACTGTCCAGTTGCCTCTTGAAAAAAGCACCTTTTTTCACACAGGTGCAGTTTTTTCATTTAAACAACTAATAGAAAAGAATACAGACACAATCTTTGCTGCATTTGTAGACCAAGAGAAAGCATTTGATAGAGTTGATGGGAAATTGCTGTGGCAAACATTGACTCAATATGGAGTAAGTGAACATCCTATTAGAGTATGCAAAAGCTTATACAGTGTTTGCAGAAGGGTAGTTAGGACAAACCAAGGAACGTCAGAACCTGTAACAGTAACATCTGGAGTAGAACAAGGATGTGAACTGTCACCACTGTTGCTTATCACTTACATTTACAGCATAAGCAAAGAAGCCAAACCCCAAAATGGAAATATATCCACTAACTATTCTTTGCAGGCATTGAAAGTAAATACAACTATGAAACTGCAACAACATTTTATAGCCATAAACCAAGAATGCAAGACAAATAACATGAGAATCAGCAAAGAGAAAATAGAACTATTGTCAATCGGAAGAGAAAAGCATAACTTAAACAGAGTAATAGAGGGAACAAGCATAAGACAAGAATCAAAGTTCAAATCTCTAGAAACAACATTCCCCAAAGATGGTAAAATGGATGACATAAGATTAACATAATAATGCAGTAAGGAAAACCAAGTATTGGGACAGCTAGTTCTACTCCAACAAAATAAGGCAGTACTAATCAGCACAAAGAAACTTCTCCTACAAAGCATATTCATCCCCACCTTATGTTACCAGTGCCAAACATGAGCACTTAACTATAAAACATAAACAAAAGTTAGTCAACACAAAAATGTTTGAGAAAACCTGCTGGAATGACCCGAAGAGATAAAATCAGAAACAAGACTATCAAAGACAGAATTGGCATAGAGCCAATCCTAAACTATATACAGAAACAGAAAATAAAGTGGTTTGTTCACCTGGAGAGGATGTCTTGGGATTCCATACCGTACAAGGCATAAACAAAAGGAGGAGAAGATGAAAGAGCATGAGGGGAACCCAGAAGAAGATGGAGAGAGAACATCAAAGACACGGTAAAATGACATCAATTAATAATGATTGAGGCTGCCAGAAGAGCAAGAACCAGAACTTTGTATCTCTTTGCGGCCCCCAAAGCAGGGGTGAAATGCAGACGGCTCTACCGGGCTCGCGAGAGCTGGTAGCGCCGGGTCATTCGGAGAGCTGGTAGTGCCAGAAACCGGGACGTCGCCATGTCCTAGTTTTGACCCTCTGCACATGCACAGATGACAGCATGCACATAAGCACAGTGAATTTGATCCTCTGTACATGCGCAGACGGCTCTGTGCATGTGCAGACGATGGTGCGCACACATAATCGAGCCGGTAGGAAAGATAAGTGTATTTACCCCTGCCCCAAAGCAGTAAAAGAGGAAATAAAGAAGAGGAAGGACGACATTAGGATTGAAGCTTGATCCCACATTTTAGCACTCTTTCAAACCTAGCCTGCCTTGCCACTGTGCATCTCACAACATCATTTGTCATGAGTTCCACACTAAGTTTAGAAACTGTTGCTTATATACCTCCGTTCTTCATTCTGTATTACTGTAATTTCTGTATTTTGACTTCATACATAAGGCTACTGGAGATTTGAAAAAAATCAAAATCGTAATGATAAAGATGAACTGGGCAGAGAGAGTCTGTTTTGGGTTAATTAAGAGTGCAAATATGTGATCAATTTAATGTATAAAGTAAAAAAAAACTTCAGCTCTGTATTCATATGGCAAAGCCTGTCTACTTTAGGTGATGGGTCATGCTGAACAACTGGAAACAGTACACATTTTTCTTATTGGACACATTGCCAGTATAATGGGATAGCTAAAAAAAACATAGAGAAACCAAGAAAGGCATCCTCATGCCCATTAATAATAGAAAATCTACTAGGGAACATAAGGGAAAAAAACCACTGAGAAATGAATAATCAAAGATTGTATTAATATCTGGTGCCAGTTCATTTTTAAACAGTGTAGTTAAGTTCCAGTTTTGTCCGATTACATGGGAGTGAGGATGCCTCTTACACATATATTTATATTGGCTTCCCTCTTGTAACTTTCTCAGGATTCATAATTGATCACAGTTTTGGAAAATTAAGCTAATACAGTTGTTTGTTGTATTCCTTGGATGCTGTTTTGCTTGAAACATCTCTATACATCAAGGCTAGCCTGATTTTGTTGTTTTGTTTTACTGTTGGCAAAACATTATCTGTGACAAGGGACTATTTTGGGTTAACTGAGGATCTTTAAGAAATATAGGGACACCCAATATACATGCTGCCTCTGATTCATGCTGTTTCTTTGAGCTGGTAGTTTGGGGCAAGCGAGGGGAAGCTAAATAAACATTTCAGAGTAAGGAAAACATCATGATTTTTCCATCAGATGGGTTCCAGCCTTTCCCATCTCTTGGATCACATTAACTCTTTTGCTGAACTCAGTGCTGTTTCAGCTAAGGAGCTGAACTCATCAGAATTAGAAAGCCAAGCTAGAGAAAGGACAGTGGTCAGTTAAATGTCTGCATGTTAATTGTAGCTCAATGACTAGCCTTAAAACCAAAGAATAATTGATATGCAACTTTTCTTCAACCCTTAAAGTAAATGTTTATGGGAAGCCTTTTTGTGACTAGTTGAAAGTTTCTTCTTCTTCTTTTTCTTTTTTAGAATAGAATAGAATTCTTTATTGGCCAAGTGTGATATAAATATACACAAGGAATTTGTCTTTGGTGCATGTACTCTCAGTATACATAAAAATACAAGATACATTTGTCAAGAATGATAAG
>JANHFT010009561.1:0-30874 GCA_032467955.1 Pseudoxenodon macrops
GAAGGAGAAGAAATTGCTGATGCTTCCCCCCCCCCCGTTTCTTCAGTACACGATGTGCATTTGCCCAGATGTCTGCATAAAAGGAATTCAAAAAACAATTCTCATAGGAAAGTCCTTGCAGCAGTGAAGGAAAAATTCCTCCAGTTTCTAACAGAAAGCTTTCCAGCTAAGCACTTTTTACAATAACAAATTAAGTATGAGAAAGCAATGGCTTGAGCACAGAAGCAGGGAGGATGAAGCAAGAATAGTTGCCTCATCAGGTATTGTGAAACTATCTAGAAACTGATTAGAAGGATTATAGTAATAGTAGATTCTAAGATTCACCATTTTTAAAAAAGCTAGCACAGTTAGGTTGTAGTAAATGCTGCCAGGACTTGCTTGCACTTAGGTGCTCAGAAGAAATCACAAATAAAAAGGCTGCAAAGTCTAAGCACTGCAAATTTATGTCAAGTTTTCTTTCAATTTTAGACATAGAGGGGGATCTGAAATGCTTCTTAACTTTTCTTACTATTGCAAAGCCAACAAAAGTGAATTATTGGAAAATTATCTTAAAACTCATTTATTAGGAGCTGAGAAATAAAAAAAATGATCATTTTTTCTTTAAAATGGAAAGAAAAAAACAAGATAAAACCCTACAAAAATTGTAGTTAAAACAAAAATTATCCAGGGCACCGGTCAAATGAAAAAGGGAAGGATAAAACTTCAGGAGCATTTGCACATATAGAAGAATACATGTGCAATCTTAAGGAGAAATACAACTTTTTAATCATTTGTATTCGATATTTATATGAAGAGTAACATCTGAACTTGCAAACATAACTAGGAAAACATTATTATTATTAATAAACGGTGACTAGAGTATAATATATCCTTCACTGTAGGTTTTTCAACCTTTTGGTGTCTTATTTTTTTCAGACAAAACAATTTCTGATATTTTGAAATACCACTGATTCAGTGAAAATGTAATTGGTTTTCCAGAATTTTGTGATAATTAATCTATGAGACAATGATAGAAACTGAAACTGTATATATTGCTTAGCATAACAAACCTGCATAATAAATCAATGGCATGATTCATTATGAAAGAGCATTTAGGCAACTTTATTTATTTGTCAAATTCATATAGTCACTTTTCTAACTGAGGGCAAATCTGGGCAGAGTGATCTTGGAGTCCTAGTGCACAATCAATTAAACATGAGCCAGTAGTGTGTTGCAGCTGCTAAAAAAGCAATGCAATATTAGGCTTCACCAATAGAGGGATAGAATCAAGATCACATTAAATATTGGTACCTCTTTATAATGCCTTGGTCAGGCCACACTTGAAACACCGCATCCAGTTTTGGTCACCACAATATAAAAAGATGTTGAGAGTCTAGAAAGAGTTGCAGAGAAGAGCAACGAACATGATTAGGGGGCTGGAGGCTAAAACATATGAAGAACTGTTGCAGGGATTGGATATGTCTAGTCTAGTGAAAATAAGGAGTAGGGGTGGCATGATAGCAGTGTTTCAATATTTAAGAGGCTGCCACAAAGAAGAAAGGGTCGACCTATTTTCCAAAGCACTAGAAGGCAAGGCAAGTAGTAATGGATTGAAACTAATCAAGGAGAGAAGCAACATGGGACTGAGGAGACATTTCCTGACAGAACAATTAACCAGTGGAACGGGTTGCCTTCATAAGTTGTGGGTGCTCCATCACTTTAAGAAGAGATTGGATAACCATTTTTCTGAAATGATATAGGTATCCTGCTTGAGCAGTGGATTGAATTAGAAGACCTCCAAGGTCCCTTCCAACTCTGTTATTGTTCTGCTAATAACATTTGCTAATGCTCATGCAATTTCTTTGATTTATTTTTTGACCCTATGTGTACTTTCTAAGCAGAGAAGAAATGTCTTGTATAATGCTGTTAAATCTACCTGCTTGTTGATGGGTTAGAAATTTCAGCAATGAAGCCCTACTGAAGAATGATCAGTGGATAATTGACTGTCAAACAGATGGGCAAAGCTAAGGTCAATTATTGCTGAGAATAGCATGTTCCCAAAGGAACATAACTGTTAATAATAGAACAACAATATCTTCAACTTCTTGGAATTAATAAACATTGCCAGTAGGTAGAGGGAGGAAGATTCAGCTTCAGAAAGTGATATTTTGTTTTCCTCTAACAGGACATTCTGAGTCATTTTTCCCGTGAGATATCTGAAGTATAAAGTTGTGGAAAAATATTCTTAAGTGCAAGTTTGATCGTAATATGGCTTTATCCCATTAACAATTATTGTCACTGTCAATTGATGTTGACTATCTGATATGATTTTGAATTAATATACTCAAACATAATTTTGACATAAAGAGATCGGTTGAGTAGACATTATTAACTTTGCAAAGTTGCTTCAGTGGTCATTTTTCAGACACTGTGATTTCAGAAAACCAATTTTTTATTCTGTTCCAGTAAACTTTAGAAATACAGAGGATTGCAAGTGTTCATTGGGAGCTTTAGCTAAGCTGAATGTCTAAAAATGTTTCAAATGAGAATTCTTTCTGAAACACACCCTGCATTTTCCATTCTGCTATATCTTGACCAGAAAAATCAATAATGGTGGGCAAGATTTCTGACCTTATATCTAGAAGACAAATAACTATGAGTGCATCTGATTTACAATGGTACACTGCCATTGATCATGGCATCTCTGTTCCTCACTGAACAAAGCAACTAGATGGCTACTGTGTTGCAGAGGTGGCTTTCTACCAGTTCTATCCGGTTCTGTAGAACCGGTAGTAACTTGACGATTATGTCATGGAGCTGGTCCTATCGGTGGCTCCGTGGATGCCGCCATCTTGTATTTTTCTTTCTGAGCATGCGCAGAAGCTAACTTTTGACTGCTGCATGCGCACACGCTTCACACGTGCACACGCAGCGCAACCCTGAGCGAACCGGCAGTAATAATATCCAGAACCCACCCCTGCTGTGCTGTTAAAAGCTGCAGATAAAAATTCAAGAATAGAGAAGTCTTTCATTTCTAAATAAAGTTACATTAAAAAGTCAGTGCATTCAATATTGCCAAGTTAGTATCTGAGGCAGTAGAGTTAAGGATGAAGCTTTTATTCTATTAACTTAAATGTTATGGTATTATAGAACAGGGTTTAATATAAGGATGAATGAAAGGATGCTGGTATGAATTCTCCTATACCACAGAATTTACATTTCCAAAATTAAGTGACAGAATAAAATGGTTTTGACTCATTTTTCTTCAGCTTTAAAAAGTGATTTGTTACCGGGAAGCCCATTGCCCACCCTCACCATTAAAACACACGCAAGAGAAGAAAATTGGTTTGAAATTGAGATATATATGATATATATCAACATAACATAACAACAGCTCAAAATGTTTAAAACAAACAGGTGAAAATATACCTTTACACTTTTTCAGGTGAAAACTATATTGCAAAATTTAAAAAAGTATATATTCTGAGAAACAGTCTTCCAGTTCAAATATTAGAAATCTGGTAAAAAAAAAATTGGAAGAAGACAATTGCAAATAATTTCCATAATATAGTTAGGTAATGGATAGGCATGTGAAGAAACAATCAGTATTTATTTTCATAATTAATATTTGTACATTATTATTTGATTGTATATGCTATGTTTGGAAACAATCAAATCTTTATATCATTAAAAGTATAAATTAGAACAATGCAACATAGAATATTGGTATGCCAGTTCATATCCATAATAGTTATGTTTCTACCTGGAATCTGTAGAGGCATATTTACTTAATATCATTTCAATTGACTGGAAAATCAGGAGGTTGTCAATTTTACAGATCACCTCTATATTGGGTTTATATACACATTTCACATGCATGGTTTCCATCAGATAATATTTGAGCTGCAGTTCCCTTAGGGAGCTTCAGATTCTCTACTTACTATGGATGGATATCAGATAATGGATGTTAAATAAAATTAAAGATAAGTTTAGTTTGACCAATGTTTAAAGGTTAGAGTGGTTTAAAACCAGTTCAAATTTGAAAACAACTCATCCCCTATGTACTTTCCCAATTTCTATTTGAAATTAAAGTTTCCTTGGCAAATTCTTGAGAGGTTGAAAGGTCTTTGTTTTGCTGGGTTTACCTTCAGGGATCACTGTAGGTTTTTATCATTGCTTAATATATGTTTAATTATTTTTAAAATGACATCTGCCCAGAGTCACACTCACTGGCCATGTAAAATAAATAGTATCTGAGTAGTAATCTGAAGTATTTGATAAATGAATTTGACCATTTTATTAACATTCGAAATACATTTTGAAATCAAGTAAAATGATTTAGATTTTCTGAAAAATATATAATCCAGGTGGGCATTCAAGTTCTGTATTGTCTGGGAAACCATATCTAGCTATAGTAAAATGTTTATGTGTTCAGTTTCATGTCCACTAATATGTCAAGTGTTAGATCATTTGGATGATCTAAGGATCTTGTTCTTATGGTGGTTTATCTCCAAGATCCTTTCTTTACATTATAAGCAAAAGAACATAAAGCTCTTCTCCTACCCACTGGTATCAGGGTCAATAATATTATGTTATGAGCATAGTGTAACACTGACAGATGTTTGTTTCCAAGCCTTGTTGAATGACTGGTGGTGAGCAAGCCTGCGTAGGTATGGAATCAATGCATTTATATAATAGTTGAGAAGTGGAGGGATCAATACAGTATATGATATATTGCCCTCTGTTCTGCCCTCTGGTTTTTTTGTGTGTGAGGTGACCTAAAACACCTTTGGCTGTGAGTCTTCACAGTGTCTAAGTAATAACATATTGTCAGTAGAGGGGTTTTTAGGCTTATTCCACAGCTTTTCAGTTGAAATTGAGCCAAATGCAGATCATTATAAGATGAATATAGTTAATAATGAACTGCAGAATTTGAATCTTTCTCAGCTGAGTGTTGTGGCATAATAGCCAACAGGACATCTTGTCCTGAAGTTTGTTTGTTCTTCCTCTTGGTTAGTTTAATACCAATCTACGGTAGTAATTTCTCTCCTAGATGTCTGATCTATGTATTTTACTAATTATTCATTTGAGCTACTTTTTACCATGTGTGAAAGTGTAGCCAAAGCTTTACTGAAAGTGTTTTTTTTTGTAATAAATGAACAAAATCTATTAAAAGGAGATACAAACTTTTTTGTGTTTGGAATATTAATAAGTTTTGGTTCATTTTTGTAATCATCTTATTTACAAAAAAGGAAGACAAATATCAATGTGAAAAAACATACTGGACACAGTAAATAAATCTGATAGATTAATGTGGAATGACAAGGAACAATAAAGCTTTCTTAGAGACTAAGAAATTCCCCATTTCTCCTGAATATGAAAGCATATTGCAAATAAAACTTCCCAGAATTTCTAGCTGGAAAAATACCTATAATGCCCATTATATAACTACACCCACATCTCATTTTCTTAGCATTGTTTAGGCTATTTTTGAACTTCTTATGCTTCATTGGCTTTGAATTATGTAGCTAATCAATCTAGTTTCGCTGTGTGATGCCTACTGAACTAGCTTGAGTTGAAATGCTTGGCTGCATAGAAGGGTAAAACCTGACTATTGATGATAAAGGGAAAATTCATTCACTCTCTCCTTTAATAATATATAAAAATGTGTCCATTATCATCACCCTTACTACTATTACAGATTTCTGTTGACTATTTTTCCATTTAAAAAATAAGTTTCAAAATGAGCCTTCTTTATTTCCAGCACAGTCAACCTGATTGCTCCATTGCCTCCGTATAGAAAGATTTCCTGCACTAAGCTCATTGAAAACTGAAGCTGCACAGAAATAGTCATATATTTTCCATAACAGTCACACAGAAAAGCAACCAATTTAGGTCTAGTCTAACAAAGAAAAAGCTATGTACAGTCTGGAATATAGCCTCATTTGATATTTTATCAATTATGTAGATTTCAACTTGCATGTAATTCAAGTTGCTCTCAATGTGTATCAGCATATACAGAAATGCTAATTTTAGACTTCCTGCAGAGGACTCGAATATCTGCAAGATATCTATAAACTCCATGTATTAATAAGCCACTTCTGCAAATTTTGATAGTGGGATTAGCATGTTAGAGAAAATTACTTATCCTTGTGTTTTGTAATTTTATTTGCTTTTGCTGTAGTAAGTTTAAAAAATATATAAGAAATCTGTGAATTAAAATAAGTTGATTTTACAAGGTGAAAAATGTTCACAAGGACTATCTTTCCTGGTGAGGAATAATAAAAATAGAATAATGCATTTGATAGATGTTTCTAAATCTACTTTTAAGACTAGAGAATACATTGGAAGGACACTCATAAATAATGCATCTGTCAACTGAGGGAGGCAAAAACTATCCAGTTTTCATATTGTTATCTCAGCTGATATTATTAGTGCTGATTTGTGCAGAGGGAGATAGCAGGAGATCATCTAAGCATAAATGCAATGATTATTGCAATGGTACTGTTGACTATTTGGTTGAATACATGCAGCATCTTGGTAGTAGCAGTAATAAAAAGATAATTCCACATGTTGACTGCACAATCCATCAGGCAGTGCACAAGAGGGGAAAATTGTAATAATGGAATGTCAGGACCAAATTAAAGAATATGGATCCATACGCTGAACTCCATACCATTTTTCTCTCAGTAGCAGCATCTGTATGGAGAAGGTGGAACACACCATTACAGATACCAGGTCCTCACAAATACATAGACCCCTTGTTGTGAAGTTCTAATGTCTGGGAACCCCAGTATTCCAACACTGAAAATAGCTTGCATAAGGCTACTAGTGAGTTCATAGCAGAAACAAGAGCCTGTACTGAAAATTTTTCAATACAAGACTGAAGTTTCTTTTGTAAATATACAAGAGCAACAGATGTGCCGTCCATAATAGAAGATTAATGAAGGTAACAATGGCCTGTTAGTCACAAGGCAGTAAAATATTATGTTCATTTGCAGAGTTGTTCAAATACTGTATGTAGACATGTACATCATGTCTTTCAATGTTTTTTTTTATAGAACTCCAAACTTTACTGCAGATTGAAATTTTAAAAGCAAAGGAGAGAGAAGAGAGCTTGGCTTAAAATATATTTTCCAGTGGTATTTTATTATGCTAGTAACCTGAAAGAATTACTAATCTGAAAGAACCTGAATAATTTTTCTAGCAGTAGCTTTATTAGTAATCTGAAAGAAAATCAAATGAGGTTTCTGTTAGGTAATCAAGATTACCATGAGTCATGCATTAACAAATAGTAATCTAGTTATGAGGATTAGCACTATGTGCAAATCAAATTGACCTTTGCCAAATAAGTTAAATCAAGTAATAGTTTAGTTCTATCTTTCACTGAAACATAAATAATTCCTACTTTGGAGAAATGATACTAATATTATTAACTTATTAACTCTCATTTTCCCCATTATAGTTATTGATGTGAAGTATGTGACGTCATATGTTAATTATGTGTGATAAAGAGTGAAATTTTTAGCAGTGACATGTCTAAAATACATGCTGGATTACTTTAAAAAGATTGGTTTTAAAAAAAATCTAAGTGTCTTAGTATGGAAAACCAGTTGGACATTGCATGGTCTATGCCTTATTCAGAAAAAAAATCACACCTACAGATGAAAGTTTTTCTTTAAAAAATCACATCAAATGATGGATGTAGGCTGTGACATATTCTTTAAAACCAATTTTCAGTGTAGATTTCCAGAATTACTTTGAACCATTAAGCCTGTCATTTTGAGGAGCAGATTTTAGTTGTGCTGAATGCCTCTTACATACTTATATTAGCAAACTGATGGCCCTTGAATATTTCTGCCTTTGTTTGTCTGTTTCATATTCTCTCATGAAAGTGAATGAATTTAGCCACAGTAGCCTTAATTATTAAATCATCTTCCTTTTTACATTCCATGATTACTCTCCATAATAAGCCTGTACAACTGATGAAGGGGAAAGGGCCACATTGATAGAATCATTAAAAATAATTACAGGCCATAAGAAAATAGCTGCAGTATCAATCAGCTGTTTAGTGGCTAGTGGGGCATTGTGATGGCAGCAATGGAAGTGAAGGTGAGGGCAGGAACGGCTTGGCAGAATTTCTTTTGAGGCATCGTTGTGAAAAACTAAACAATGGATCCTTCTTAATAGTGATGTTTTTGGTACGGCATTTGTTAATTTAAAAAAAAAATGTTGGTGGTCACACAAGGCCTGCTCTATAACATATACTGTATGCCTTGGGGTTGTAACTTTGTTATATTAATGAATAGCCTTGGATTCAGGAGTTTTAAATCTCCACTATCTGCAGCATTCTCAAGCATGTTTGTTTGAGAATTTTATATGGCAATTCTGGGAAGCTCATAACAACTATAAAACTAATGACTATCAAACAATCATAAAAATGGTAAAGCAATGCACTTGCACCTTAACTATCCTCCTAGGATGCCCCACAGTGAGCTCCAGTTGCCTTCATTCAATAGTATCTGTCGATCTAGGCAATCCTATCCCAATTCTTTGATTTAAAAAAAAAGCCAGGTCTTAATGGCCTTCCAGAAAACTGAAAAGGGGGTGGAATGTTGAATTGCTGGGGAAGGTGTTTTACAATGTAAGGACATCCACACAAAAGGCATGTTACTAAAGTGTCACTGGGTGACAGGATTTTAGGGAAAGAAAATACCTATCACATCCTATTGGTGGGATGGAGATATATTCTTATGGAGAGGTGATCATGCAAATAACCAGGTCCCATGTCATGTAGCATTTTAAACGTGATAACCAGCATTTTGAATTGTACCCAAAAGAAAACTTGGGGGGGGGCAGCTGAATGCCATTTGTTGCTAGATTCTATCATTCCTGTAGCTAATAAGAAGCATGAGAAGATGATTTTTCATCTCTTCATTAATAATTCCTATACAATGTGTGGGACGTGTTAGTGAAAAGTTCTGAGTTCTTGTATCTAGGCATCTCTCTGTGTCGCATTATAGGGCAGGGAGAAAGTTTAAAGAGGAGAAAGGTCACAGTTCAATAAGTGATACTCAGAGTTGAGACTCGAGTGTGTAAGCCGTAAGGAGTCCAGTTGACACATTGTAAATTATCTTAATTTTCTGGTTAGCAGTGAGAAAACCTGAAAAGGGACAAGCAGAATGAAACTAGATAATCAAGCACATCATTGATCTAAACTTAATCTGCTGTAGCAGCCTTTGTAAATGCTAAGAGGGGTCTTTTCCTTGCAGTCAATAAGTCAAACAAAGGTCTCTGCCAATATCTGTGTAGAGCTATAGGCCCCTGGCACTGTAGCCTTGTCTGGATCAAATGAAAGCTATTTACTCATTATTGTTTAAAATTAAGCTCCAGCTGGAGAAATAGTCTTGAGGTTTCTTTTTCTCAATTTGGTCTGATAGAAAAGAAAATGAGCCCAGCCAATTCTTTTATTAAAGAAGCTCTCTTATGAACTATCTCAGTTGCTTGTCCTGAAAAATGAACACGCTGTATTGTATTTCTCCAAGCTAATCTGAAAACTTTCAAGCCAATATAAAATCATGAAATGTTCATTTAGAAAGAGTAGCTCGCTTTATTGATAGATATAGAAATTATGTAGGGTAGAATGTTAAGTGATATAGAAAGCCACTGGAAAGTTGGACAACTTTTAAGAAAAACAATATAAAGTTTTTGTAGTTATTGGTGCACAGTTCTGAGCCCCATTTACTTACAAAGAAATATTACTGTACATGCAGCCAGGGGGTGCAGCCAGGGGATGCAGGGAATTGAGGCTTACTCACCTTTTGAAGTTTGCCTTTTCTTTCCCAACAATGTATGCGTCCAGAATGCCAGCTTAACTTACATCAAAACTGACGTTATTTTGGATCATGCTGAATATTTCAGTTTAGTTGTTTTGCCTGTGCAGATTGAGTAGGTGAACTATGGACAACAATGTGAACTTCAGAATAGTCAAGGTGAGATGATAAAAAAGGAATAAAGTAAAAGATAGATCTTGCTTTTCAAGCAAGGAATCCCTAAATCTCAGAAAGAGGATTTGACTTAGATACTGTAAGTGATCCTGGCAAAGATGGAAGGGATGAGACTGGTTAGAGGGAACCAGTTATTACCAAGGCTAAACAGAGATATTTAACCATGTTTCAAGGGCAGGAAGAATTCAAGTTTGAAATTTTGGGAATTTATATAATTCTCTTTTCTTTGTTCTGCAGTGGGCAATCTACTGTTATGCCTGAGCTTTCTTTCTTACCAGTGATAAAAAAAAAATCTCATCTAGCCAAGGGATACGTATCTGAAAATTTGCAACTTACTGCCAGGCCTAAGGGTGAAACATGATTTAGTCATGTGGATCAAGATAAGCAACCTAACTAGATAAACCAAAGGTCACCCTGGGGAGGCAGACAAAGGACAGAACTGGAAAGTTATTTTCGAGGTGGCTTAGTTATTAGTTATGCCATAATACGCTGTGTGCACATTGATGTATGTGTGCATAGTGCTATAAAATGTTAATTAATACTAGAGAAATCAAAGCCTGCTCTTCCTCCCACTGCTTTGCTACCTGTCAGAATAATAAAGACATCTTTTCTTTTATTGAACAAAACATGAAACAGTGTTCCTATTAGGTTGGCAATAACCAGCATAACTGGATTTCCAATCAAACCTTAATAACATTTCAATAAAGCTTAATGCCATAAGTGTTAAGTTTTAAAATCAACCAGACTCCCTAGCCTCTGACAGGTGAGAAAATAGAGGATTTTCAATAACAAAGCACTATCCTAGTGAGTCCAAAAGACTGCTAGTTCTTGTTCAGCAACCACATTTGGAACAGGCAATTCAGTCATTAAGTGACACAGCTGGTCAGTGAAACTTTGACTTATGAATTTAGTTTATGGTCATCTCAGCTTTCCACTTTACAGACCTGAGAAGCTTGCAAATGCAAGGACTGGTTGTAACGTTTCTTTTCCTCACTGTTGTAACTGCAAACAGTCACTAAACAAAACAGTTGCTAAATGAAGGCTACCAATGGAATAGTAGGGTAGAGTAGGGTAGGGTAGGGAAGAATAGAATAGCAATAGAATAACAGAGTTGGAAGGGACCTTGGAAATCTTCTAGTCCAACCCCCCTGTTTAGGCAGGAAACCCTAAAACATTAAATACAGCAATTCTGCTTATGTTCTTCTCACCAGATAAAGTGAAGAGATGAAAGTTCATTAGAAAGAACCCAATTCAACTCTGATTCTACTGCTTATTATTATCACTGTTAGAATTTGGATTACTGCCAGAATCCCCAAAGAAACCCAAGAGAAACTAATTTGAAGTGTGTGAATAACATTACACTGCAAATGTTTTTTATATTATAATGTAGATTATACTGTATAATGTAAAAGCGAATGTGGAATTCGTGCTGTAGGTTATTAATGTTCTTACATACATTTTCTACTTAAGGTATTGCAGGGAATCCTATTGTCAGGTTCCGGTAGAAACGAATGACTGCAAACACAATGCTAGTTTGTATATTAGCCTTTACTGCTTCTCCGGCATGAACTGATAAACACTTACAGGTAAAGTGCAGTCTTTGTCAAAGCTAAGCGCTGTGTGCACCCCACCACCTTTAAGCACGATGCGCTACACCCACATGTTCCCTAGTCCACCAATCGGTGATCAGAGCTTGTTCTGCTGTTCCTGGCTTCTGTGGCTGATTCCACAGCTGTTAGCCAGCTGTGCTAGCATCTGACATCATCAACCAGTGATCGTGCAAGTCTCCGTTCGTTTGCGTGCAATAGAAATGGGCGCTCTCCATTCATGGTGACTTCGCTTGATATCTAGCAAACAGTGGGCTACTAGGCACTTATCATCGGTCCCCACACTGTGCGCTCAGCCCGAAAGACAGCTCCAGGCCAGCAGGCTCGCTGAAGCTGATATCTATAATATTCCAAAGAGCTGTGGTGGTGCAGTGGTTAGAATACAGTATTGCAGCCTAATTCTGATGAAAGTTCAGCAGTTCGATTCGTACTGGTTCATGGTTGACTCAGCCTTCCATCCTTCCAAGGTCGGTATAAAATGAGGACTCATATTGTTGGGGGCAATATGCTGACTCTGTAGACCTCTTAGAGATGGCTGTAAAGCACTGTGAAGTGGTATATAAGTCTAATTGCTATTGCTATTTGTTTTATTGATTTTACTATTCTTACTATGCTGTACCTTCCCCCTTCATTAAAAAAAAACACCCTAACATTCTGAAGATGATTTGAAAATCACAGTTGTAAGATTACTCTGTGTTGAACCAGCATTATCCTCTTGTTGTTAAATGACAACAAGTAGTGGAATGACAAGACTATGAATTCTTAGACTATTGCTAGCAGAGCAATC
Source organism: Pseudoxenodon macrops (assembly GCA_032467955.1). Taxonomy (NCBI): domain Eukaryota; kingdom Metazoa; phylum Chordata; class Lepidosauria; order Squamata; family Pseudoxenodontidae; genus Pseudoxenodon; species Pseudoxenodon macrops. The sequence goes on from JANHFT010009561.1 coordinate 12,381, forward strand.
ATCTTTATTAGTAATACTCCCTAAGCTAATATGAGTGAACATAAGTGGCAAACGTGCAGGATGCCAGATTCCCAATTGAGCCCTTAGAAAACAGAACACTGTCTTTGACTAAAAATTAAATTGGGTATAATGTAGTTTTCTGGAGCTACTGGCATTTTATTTATACCTGTGCATTAAGCATATTTAATTTACAGCTGCCTAACTACTCTTTGGCTGCATTGCTTATTGGATAATGCTAATGCAGAGACTTAATCAAATGTAAGGGTAAGAGTGTCAAGAGAAACCCCTAGCAGCAGCCATGATAGAAGCAGTCCACCAGTTGAACAATTTGTTAATGTCGCGGTACTGGAGAGAAATTTAAGAAGGAAGTTGCTACTAGCAGTGCATGGCCTAGTTTACATAAAGGGGTGGGTTGTGAATATTTTTGCTGCTGATTCGCTCAGGGTTGCGCTGCATGTACATGAGTGAAGGTTGAGCATATGCGTGCATGTAGCAATCAAAATCTAACTTCTGTGCTAGTTTTCCAAGATGGCAGCGCCCATGGTGGCACTGATGGAACCAGCTCCGTGACATCATCGCTGAGTTACTACCGGTTCCATAGAACCGGATAGAACCGGTAGGAACTCACCTCTGTTTACATAACATGGGAATGCTGTAGAGCAAAAGAATGACCAGTGATAAATAAAAAATAAACCCTATTTCATCTTCAAATGAACTTCTTACATCTACTCTCACAAAAGACAACTGTTCTTGTGAAGTGATACTGTGTTGTGTGTGCATGAGCATGCACATTTGAATCAATCTTGACTCCTGGGAGCTTCCTGGACTAGTCTCTTCAGTTTTCTTGACAAGATTTTTGAAGGTTTTTTTTGTTTTTTTCCTCATTGCCTCTGTCCTTGGATGATTCTGACTTTGTGCCCAAGACAGGGCTAGAACTCTGCTGGACTATACTTTTCTCCAACCTTTCTCTTCCTTTGCCCATGATATAAAAAAGAATGCAAGTCTCCCTTTACTAGTTATACTACATCTTTTTGTTCTGCAACTGTGAGAAAAGCAGTCTGCTGAAAATGACCTGATGAATGTAACACAACTCTTTGGATAGTGCAGTCCTATTTTAAGCAGAAAGTACCGTAGGTGACATTTTTGAGACCTACAGTAATACCTGCTTTTCTTTGTGAGAAGGAACAGTTCTGAGTTTTTCAGTAAGTGAAATTTTAAAGGATGGAGAGCTTTAAGGAATATAAAAATCTGCTTTTTTTCCTCCTTACTGTTGTTAATTTTGTTTAACTTTACAAAATCTAACCAGAAGCTGGATTTTGAAAGTCAATACAGAATATAGAAGCTATCCTTTTGTGAATCAGTTAGGAGATGAAAGTATTGGAATATAACTATGTAATATTATTTTAATGCATTTAATCAATATTGCCTGGAACCCAGCCAGCCACTGATATTATATTGGCAGAAATATGATTTAAATTACTGAAAGTTTTATTTATTTATTTAGCAAAGCATCTTCCTGAAATTTTGCCAAACCATTAAGCCTTTTATTCATTAGAATGACTTCTGGCTTGGTTCCTTCTAGTTGCTCTAGCAGTAATTTTGGGTATTATGATTGATTGGTTTAGCACAATCAGGAAGGTGGAATCCTTATGCTGTGGCAGCTTCACAGTACTTATTGCACATAATGATTTTATTTCTGTGTTTGTTCTGCTCTGATATTTATTTAAGTAGGATGTATTTTTCTACTCTAGTCTTGATGCAAGAAGAATAGGCTATGTCTTTGCAATTGGAATTATGTCATGAGATGAATAAACATTTTGGGTGTTTTGATCAACCAACTGTGTCTCATCATTGATGTGGAAGGCCAACTGTCAGCCCGAAAGTCAACAATGAATTGGATGACAAGAAAAGCTCCACATATGCTGGGAATAGAAGAAAACAAAACAAAACAAAACAAAAATCTTTGAGGGCACACTTATGGAAGGGAGCCATGGTGATGCAGTGGTTAGAATGTAGTATTGCTGACTAACTGCCCAAAACCAGGAGTTCGATCTTGTCTGGCTCTAGATTGACTCAGCCTTCCATCCTTCTGAGGTTGGTAAAATGAGAACCCAGATTGTTGGGAGCAATAGGCTGACATTTGTAAACTGCTCAGAGAATGTTGTAAAGTGGTATATAATTCTAAGTGCTATTGCTACGTAAGGGATCATGGTGTACATTTTCTCCTCTCCTCTCATCTGTTAAGCATCACTACAATCTCTTAAAATATTTTCTGAAAAATCCACAGCCAGTTCTGCTGGAAAGTTACTCAGAGTGAGAATGTTTTGCCTTCGCTCAATTTTTTTTGTAGAAAAGTTTGGGATCAAGTTTCCTTGGGGTGCATTTTAGAGAATGTCAGAGAAAGAGGTTGTTTCTCTGATTTATGATGTTCTGGTAAGAAAAATCAAGAAAGTAGCATTATGATGAGAAACTAACTGATGCTACTGCAAGAATCTAGAACTGTGGACATCGGGAAGAAGTTTGTGATCTGCAAGGAGGAATTAGTCAGAGACACTGATTTCCCCCTTCCCTGAATGGGGTCTATTCTTGGCTTCTCACCATACCACCCATGGCCCATAATCACATTACCCTGTCCTCCTCGAAGCTCACACCATCTCTACATCAGGAAAGACCACCCACTATCACCATCACCCATATCTACAGTTACCTATTCTCACCTTTCCCATGTACACAACCGATTCTCTGTTCTCACTAGAAATGCAGGGAATTATATACAAAGTTCCGTCCCAGAAGGCACCCCTCCCACACACCTAAGCATTCTCCTACAAGGCTTGTTAATTTTGCATTCCATTCCATTATTATCTTATTTGAAATCTGTTCATACATGCTGCAGATTCTATTACAATCAATAGATCAGAGCTAAGAGCAAAGTAAATATATTGTATGGCCTCAAGAACTAATAATATAGACATAAATACAATACAATACATGCTGTGAAACCATTTTTCTGTCAAGAAGTTTGTTCTTCATTTTAATAAGCATTGACAGAAATTTAGCCACTAATAAAGCCACTCTTAGAATTTTATCTTCCAATTAATATTTAACTTAAAACTGACTAGTAATGCTGTCAATACATTTGCAATCAGTTGTTGGTGGACTCCCTTACAAAGACTTCAGAAGGGAAAATGTTTCCCAGATTGACTTCCTATTCATTATATTAACACATTCTCAAAGATAGAGCAGTCCCAGCATCCATTTCCTGCAGCGCTTATGAGGAACTATATTCCGTCTTGTAGAACTAGTTTGAAAATGAATTTTATAAAAATTAACAGTTTAACTAGCTGGTTAATAAGCATTATTTTTTTAAAAACAAAATGCTTTCAATATTAGATGAATAGGATTACCAACCCAATGTGGAAATCATAAAAGGAAATATCCCAGAGACTTTTCTTTATTAGTGCAATTGCAGAATTGCCCCATCTTATAGAGAAAGGAAGGATAGAAAAGAGTCTGTTTGGGATAGTAATTAAGGCACTGGACTAGAAACCAAGAGAGTTTCTGTCACTGTCACTGTCTCTAAACCTAGGAAGGAGGCAATGGCAAACCACTTCTAAAATCTTGCTAGGAAATCTGCAGGAACTTCTCCAGGGCTTAATGCTGACTCAAAAGTGGAAAGCAGGTAGGCAATAAAATGCAGTGTTATCATCAGTCAAATGCTACTATTTACTTGTATCATGACATCAGTTGTAAGTTTATAAACTGTAGTTTTTGTGTGATTCCGTCATATGCATGTTCTTATTACCCGGGCCTTCTCCCCTATTAGTTATGTTTAAGATGGAATATACACATATGCAAGCAGCGGAGAGGAATCTTGGCAACGCAGAGCTTTCACAGGTGGCTGAGAGAGGCCCACATTAAGAGCCTGTGTAATCCAGAGCTGGATGGGTGAGGTTCCGGGTAGCCGCACCTTAGTCTCTCAGGATATATCTAGCAGGTTGGAAGGTTATAGATTTAGTTTGGCAAGATTCTGTCTACTAGATAAAAGGCTTGGACTCAGTTGGATTTTGCTGTGTTGTCCTTGGGTTTGGATCTGACAGTGATGTATCCCACTGCTTGGCAGTCATTCCTTGTAAATCAGCAGAAAACTGTGGACTTTCTAAAACATTTTCAGGATGATTTTCTATTCTGAGTGGAAAGATTAATGTAAACATTTATTGGTGGCTCTGAGTGTGCAAAAGTCAGGGTACCCTACAGAGAGTAAAATAGTGCTTTGAATGTACAGACATGCTGAGATGCTATTACATCTGTTGTAGTCCCTTTAATTCTACTTCTGCTACAGCAGCAGTATAAAGACAGACACTCTGTCTCTGCCTCCTGTGGTCAGGTGGATTGAGCCTGGAGAACTAGTTCAGGAAATGTGCTGGTGAGAGCAATTTAGCTGTGTTTCATTTTCTATATGCTTTCTCATTCCATCTTCATTTGCTGGCAGGCAGTTTGGGAAACATATGAAAACAAGTTTAAAATAATCCTGGAGTCTGGATTCAGACATAACATCAAGGCAAGTATTTAGTTAGTTATGGTTTATAAATTGTGGCTTGTTGTTTAAAATAGGGCACAATTAGCTTAGAGTTAGGTGTGAAGATGTTTGATAGCTTTGATTTTCTCCATCTTCTTCCAGGTGCTCTGAAGTTTGTGAAGGGTAAAAGTTTTACTTCAAATTAGAACAAGGTTCCTCAAACCTGTCAGATTAATTTGGAACATTTAGAAAGATTTTTCCCCTCCAAGGCATTTCTTCATGATTTTGGCATGAAATGTGAGCACCACTACAGTATGATGATCACAACTGTATGACCAGTCATAAGATGTACATCTTAAAAACCATGTTTTAGACAGTATTAGACTTATTTAATTTTATTACAAATACTGTATTAATTGAGTGTGAAAGCACTATTTTGGATACAGAAGCTTTGACTTTGTGTCTGACCAGACCAAAAGTTGCTAGATTCATATATGCTACTAAGTTATATGTGATTTGCCTTTTTAGCTTAAGTACTGTATTGTACCTGGCCATTGCTGTTTGGAAATTATATAGTTTATGGTTAAATAGGCTGGGTGAAACCAGTTATTTGTAATATACTTAATAACTGTTATTAAGCAAAATGACTTAGGTCAATACATGTTCAGATCAAATTTTTCAGAGCCCTCCTTTCCTAGACTCTATTTCCTTCATTTATGTCAAACAAGAATGATGCCTACATTATGTCTTCCCAAATGGTACACTTTAAACAGATAAACACTATACTGCTGCAGTTTCTCTTACAGGTTTTTCCCCTTGTGAAAATGGGGGGGAGGCTGTGGACTGTGCCCTTCAGACCACAGATGTGCAAGCATATTTTATGTGCTCATTGACATTCTACATTTCATTCATTTTGATTGAGAACTAAACCTGTCTTGCTGGTATACTAGTTTTCTACATGCACTAAATCTTGCTGTTATTTTGTGGAGAGCTATTCAGAAATGCAGTCATGGTTCTTTAAAAGATGATTGAGTGATTTCTTTATTGCCTTCCAGAAGTATGGGTTTCAGGAGGATAATCTGAAAGCAGGGAAGCAAAAGATTTAGAAATAGAATTACAGATTGGGAGGGAGTATGGAGATCACCTTCTTACCATACTTCTGTGCCCTAATGATTTTTCATGGACCAATTTTGTCATCTTTTTAAACTAAGAGTTTCACTATATATTGAGATATCTTGAAGTTCACCTTGTACAACTTCTTGTAAAAGAGTTCCCTCCCCCAAAGAGATGTTTATATTTCATTTTTATTCAAAACATCTGTATACTTTTCTCATTAATGCATAAAGACATAATAATTAAACCTCAGAGCAGCAGTTTCCAAATGTATTACATTATAAGTCTCAGAATTCCCAACCATTGATTATGCTGCTGGGAATTCTATGAATTATAGTTCTGTTATATATGTAGATTACCACACTGGAAATGGCTATTATAAAACATTCAATAATGTGCTTCCTCAGACATCAGCATTCAAAATGCATTGATTTCAAAAGGTACTTTCAATATGATGTATTTTGGAACTGGACTAGTTGTCATCTAATGTTTAGGACAAGATGGGGAGGGAGAAATGTGATCCTTTGCCTAACACGCATCAATTAGAAGAAGTAGACATAAATTGGGAAAGCAAATATGAATGACTGTGGAATTAAGTTCTAACTTAATCTAACTTTAAAAACAAGTGGTCAGCAACTGATACTGAGGTATATTCTTAAGACTGCTATACTGAATTTTTGAGCAAAATATCCTTGGACACCAGGTGTGTTTCTGAGATAATAATACACACCTGCGCGCGCGCACACACACACACACACACACACACACACACACACACACACACACACGATAGGATAATGGAAGCAATTGGAATAGTCCTCAGTATTGTTGTTGATATTACTGAAGCTATTAATCCTGGGAAGCTTTTTCCTCCAGAGTTAAAAAAAGGTATACTTTTATTCTTTCTCATGAATCAATTTTTTCCTGATTTGCTCACTATTGTATTGTTTGAAATTAAACGCTGTCATTTCCGAAATGCATCTTCCTTGAAAGTACTTTATTTTCTAACAAAAAAAGCTTCAAATTGAATTTAAAAGGAATTTTAAAATGGTGTTTGAAAGTGTGTGGCAAAGTATAATGTATGATGTGATGCCTAGAAATATGTATATATTGTAGAATAGATGCATGGAAAGAAAGGCTTATATTCTGATGAAATAATTTAGTGTTCCTCTGTTTTTAGTATGGATCAGGAAGAATGGGTAGGATTCAACCCGTCTGTCATAGACTTTAAAAAAAGAAAAGCATTCTCAATTGGATAGACACAGACTGAAGATGAGGTGTAACGTTTCAAATATGTATCAGGGCTTCCTATTTCCTCTGTCCTATATTCTGTTCTGTTACTATGACAATTACAATGAACTTTATACTATCAACCTTACAATTACCTCTATACTTTATTACTATTGCTTCTATATTATTACTATATCCTCTATACTATTACTATTATAAATCAATGTTTTCTTTTTGCACAGCCTGTTCTGTCTTACTTTTCCCCCTGGGATGTGTACACGTACATGTTTGGTGAAGAAGAGTGAATCTCCTCACTTCATAACAGTTGCCATCACTTTTAAGTTGTATTGATTTTATTATAATTTCTTTAATTGTTATGAGCTTCTAGAGTCCTTGAGAATCTGATAGCATACAAGTTTAATAAATTATACTCCTCCTCTTCATTGATGAGATTTTCATCCTGAAATTGATTGAAACATTGTACCATTATATGCTGCCACAGTATAGTGTTAACAACAGCTGTAAAGACTATATATGAGCATGACACTAAGCTTTTTCTATATTTTCCTACTTTATTGAAAGACTTCCATCATGCTTCTTTCCGAAAACAAAGTTCATTATAATATATCTCATTATATATTTGATCTGATGGTATCTCAGTTCATAAATATCTAATGAGGAATAAGCTCCTTCCTTTTCAGCAGGAAAGTGAATTACAAAAACTTTAAAAAACTTTATTACTTTATATTAATTTATTTTAAGTATAGGTTTTAGATTTTTAAACAAATATGTTTAGAGTTTTTATATCATTCAAGTTTTCAAATTATCCCCTCAGCAGGTATATAATGGCCTCCAATTCCAATATCATTCCATGTAACAAATTGTATTATCTTATTTCATGCCAGTATACAAATTAGAATTGACAGAATAAATGCTTATTAAATAGATAATTGGGAGAAAATGTTGACTAGCCTAGAGGATGTATAATTATAGTCTAAAGAACAGCGAGAGTAACCACTTGCTAGAACAATGTAAGCTAGAAGTTGATCATATGGTTTTGCTACACATTGTAAGATCTTTCTAAGCTAGATTGATATATGCAAGAGATGACAGTTGCATAGTAAATTATTAACATTGCATAATGGGTTGATGATACAAGTTTTGAATATGACAAAGATACTCTCAAGAATCTTTGGAAATTAAAAAAATAGTGTAGCGTGGGAATTGGGCTTGGATTTTCTCATTTCAGTTCACAGGGATTTTCATGAGGCAAACGTAAAATGTTGGTTTATATTTAAAGCTTCTTCCTTTTAAAGACTTACAATTCAAGTGAATTGGGGATATATTTGTAATTATGGAAAGGGTAATATGGTTTGAAAACGGTTACAAATGTTATTTATGAAACCATTATAAAAATTATATGCATATTTTAAATCTTATCTTTTAATACCAGCTATTTCCTGATAGTTTTGTCTACTCTATCAATTATTGTTCCAGTATACTAACCTTTGAGCAGAAGAAATAACTAATTGAGTATTATATTCAGTTATACTAAATTCTCTATAGAAATTATTATGCCTGCCATTTACTGGACATCTGGCTAGAAGCCAAATTATGACCTATCTTTAACTTTCCCCTATTTTATAAGAGTTAATCATGACAGCATACTAATTAACTAATTAATATGTTTAATAGATTGTCAATGAGGACAGATTTGATTTGAAGATGTGCAATTCAAAAATGGTGTAATTCAAACTGAGTTTGAGAGAGCAAACTCCATCGAGCTGCTTTGATTCTCTTTTTCAAAAAAATAATTCATAGGCTATACTGAGGAACCATTAAAATGCCCTCATCTTCCTCCTCCTTCCCCCAATAAAATTAAGATGGAATGAAAATCTAAACTCTTCATAAGTTACTAATCCCTGGCTTGGTAGTTAATTAGCAGAAGCAGGTTGGTTTCTGCTAATTAAGGGGTGTGCATAAGCGCACAAGTGTATCTACCATCCCTGTCCTATTGTTCCCTTTTATCAAAATCTACCTCATGTATTCATAATCTTGTCAATACTTGTATCTGTTTTCTAATATATGCTTGATGAAATAAATAAATAAATAAGTAAAATAAAATACATACATTTCCCATTTATGTGGATAAGAGTATTTTTATTGCAGGACCTGAGGCAATTTGGAAAAAAGTAGAAAAGAAAATTCTGAGGCCAGGATTGGAGAGTGGAAGTTGTGTAGTTGTGCCCTTATTCTAATAAGTGATAGTTTCAATCCAGAATGCAATTTGCCTTTCCCTCACATCTCTTTTGGTGCTTCTGATATTTCTCTAGAATAATGTTCTAATCTAATGCTGCACTTTTAAGATTACAATACAAAGTCATGGGTTGAAACATTTTTGTTTGGGGGCAGTTGAGTGAAGATTTGAGGAGTATTGTATCCTTTGGGGGACAGCAGAAATACTTGGGGACTTGGAAGCCACATTAAAAATAGGGATTTTTAATCATGTTAAAAGAGTTTCCTGTGTTACCCAGAACTATTTGCCATGGGATGCTTGTATAGAGAGGAGGTCATCATAAAGACACTTCCTTGTCTATTAATTACTTTGGATTGTATTTTATATTGCTTTGCTAGAGATACTTCCACACCATTTTCAGATTCCATGAAAATAAGTTCACACTTTTTATTAATTATGTTCAAGTGGATTCTCTTTGCCTAAAAACGAAAGCAGGAAGCTCAATGAATATATTCTCATTCTGCATAGGCTCAGTGTTTTGCCTCATTTTGAGATTAGTTTTGGCCTGCTTTATGTTATTTCATTGGTTTTAAATTGCTGAGTCAACTTATTTCTGATTCTGCTTTGATTTTTTGAAACTGCAGCAAAGTTAGTGGTTTTTATTGAAATCTGTTGAAGTCTGTTTCTGTTTTAACAGAAACTCTGTCATGAAAAGCTCTGTTTTAGGGAAAAGTCTTTAACTCTTACTCTTAAGCCAGCATTCTCTGTCTGTCATTTTAATAGAATTTCTGCTTATTGTTCCTGATACTTGTCTCTGCTTGTAGGCATTTGTTAGATGTTACCTTCCACCTCACCCAATTCAGAGGCTGTAGCAACATGCAACCATCATGATAATTATTTAAAAAAACATCTGGATGTAGAGTTACCAGTACGCTACCTTTTCGCCTTGACAACACTCAAAAGATTTTAAAGGTAATGTAGGAATTACAGCAGAGTGTCTGCATGATATTTTGAAAATATCAGTGCTTTATGTTTCATAATTACCCCTCGCATCATACTTCATGATTACTACCGGTGCATCTTAACATTTATTTATTTTCAAACCACCATACAACTGCACACATACATGTAGTCAGAAATATAAATTGGAACACAGCAATTTATTTTGTGCAAACTGCGGTTGAAGATGTCCCATTACTTTATGACCAACGGTAACTCAGGTGAACAATATATTAACTAAATGGTAGTCTTAGTACAGTAAATAAATATCCAACCTGATTGGTTATTTAGTGCAACAGTATGTAGAATGTCAATTTCTTTGAGCTCAATACTTTGGAGGGAGATGAAGAATGAATTTTCCTAATATTGCACAAAGTAAAAATAATTTCCGTTTTGGGAGTGTGGGTATGGGAGGAACCATTTGCAATGTGGTCCTAAGGTTTTAGCCTGAATCAAATCATCAGGCATGGCAGGAGTTATTTCATTGTTTTTGAAACAAAAGGGAATTTTGACAGTCCTAACTCCTAAGATTTTTTTTATTCTACTTAAATATTAAGGCTCCAAATCATTCTTCACACCCCCAAATACACTTATCTAGCTAAGGGAAGCATGCACATGTAGGGATTTGTATACTTTTCCAGCTGGCTCTGATAAATAGCTTTCTTAGATTATCTGAAATCAAATATTTATTGAGAAGGAAAATCTACCTCCCATCTTTCTTCTTCAGGAAACATCGAATTGATGAAGTTGATAAAGTTGACAATTGCCCCAGGTGGCAAAACAAATGGAATCAGAACAGCTGCAATTTTTCATAGGATATATTATGAATTACTAATTAAATGAATTACTAATTAAATATACTGATCTCTTTTACTTGCAACTACTGTTATGAGATCTGTATGAAATAGTTTATCTGAATGTGACAATTCTGTTATGCCATATGCAAAATTAGGCAGATTATAACTGCCCATTGATAATCCACCACTAATTGCAATATATTATTCTGCCTGTCTTTTATTTTTATTCTTTTTTTACTATTATTATTAGTAAATAATAAAAATTGATTGATTGATTCAGATTAATACAACATTAAATTAACTTTTTTTTTAAAAGACTGAAAATGACAAATATTCAAAAGAAAGGACAATGGCTCCAAATATTTAATTTTAAAAAGTAAAGTTGAGCATTTCCCAAAACCATATAAAAAAGCATGTGTGTAAAACAAAAAAACAAAAATAAAATGTTCAGATTTACCTCAAAATATGTTTTAAACCTAATTTCAACTTTTGGTGAAATTGTAACTGGAAGAATGAAGAATTCGCAATATTTATGGGAATAGGATTATGTAGTTACATGAATTTTCAAATCTGAAAGCTTCCAGCAGACTTTTATTTGGCTATTGTTTGATTAGCTTTACCTGATGCTGAGTTTCAGAGCTGCTCATTTTTAAGAAAGAATGAATGAAAATATAAAATTATTCAATGAAAATATAAAATATATAACCATTAAAAATATTTTGCTTGAAGAGAATAATTTTGCAGACATGCTTGCTCAGATATCATACTAACTTGTTTTGCCATTCTAAAACAGGATATTCATTATAACCGGTATGTGAAGTTCCCACATCTGGCACTAAAATAACTTGTCACTGATGTTTATGCAAATCTCTTTAATTGTCAGAAAATAGTTAAGCAGGAGGAATATGGCACGCATTTATATTCATGGGTGTGTTTGCATGAATATGCTTTGAAATGATAGATCAATGTCTGAATCTCTTCCTTTAGGCTATGACTTTAAAAAAAAGAAAAGAATGTAACATATTTTTATGATTTCATTTTCTTTTGGGTGGTTTCCCCCCCCATACAGCACGTAAGGTAAAAACCAGTAAAGGAAAGATGGTCCTATCTAGGCTAGAGATAAAAGGCATAAACAAATAGATATGTGAGATCTATAGCTGATATCTGTACAGTATATAGCCAATTGGACATTTATTCTGGCCTCTGACCTGACTGATACTCTCTTGTCCAATATAGAGAGAGAAGGAAGTGGCACCTTTAGATGCCAAAGCAGAGGAACCTAAGGCCAAGGTAGAAGAAAACTAAAAGGCCCAAAACCTGATACTTTTCAGCAACTAGAGATTTGCCTGGTGGCTGGAGACCATTGAATAGCTGCTCTACCAAGAAGAGTTTAATTTGTTGTTTCCTTATTGGATGCCTGTTCATTTCTGTACCTTTTGCCCTAACCCTCTCTATTGATGAGAGCTTCTGCTAGGAAATAGGAACAACGGCCAAGGAAACTACAGAGGGGGGCACCAAAGGGCAGATTTCTAAAACATCGCTGTCTTGTTTTTCTCTTGCTCACTGTGAAATGCAGCCCAGATCCTTCTCAAGGGTGCATTGCATTAGTCATGTTTTCTTCTGTGCACATTGCCACAAGATTTAAACAAGTGAAAAAGCTGCTTCCTAAGGCATCTCACTTATGCTCATGTACAGCTAAGCCAGCATTTCTCTCTGTGATTAGAATTGCCCACTTGAGCTTTGGAGGAACAACAGCTATGATAGACATGCTCAAACTCACAACAGAAAACAAGTGTGACACACATTTTAATTTTGCAATGGAAAAGAGTGAAGTTTCCATTCATCTGTTGGGTTAATGCTGCTAGGAAAGAATTTTTGTCACCAGGAAATCTTTATAGAGATGATATAGGCTAAGCAATCAAAAGAGTGAACTGTTAAGAGAGAAACCATTCAGTCCATTTACAACAACAGGGAGTTCATTCATTCCAGAAGATTTGTTTTGCAGTGAACGGCTGGCTATGAAATATGCTATACATGATTATTATTCACACATAATAATTGGTGGGGGGGAGTCAAATAGCACTACAAGCAGCACCTGCTCCACAGAGGGTGAATATCAACAAGTGATTATTAATAAAGCAATGCAGCTAATGATGCACCACAGTGCAAAATTTCTTCACACTGAAAAAAACCCAACTATTATAGTATGACCAGTGAGCAGGCTACATCTGCACAAATATCCTTTTGCAGAACATGGGCAGTTTTTCCAATTATTGTGAAATGTTAGATTCCATAAAATCCATCCTACATGGGCTTTTGGAAACTGAACCCTAACCGATCTGACTATGACCATTGCTATCAGCATTGCAAGGAAAGCTGGCCATAGGCATTGGGTAGCAGGCTGACTCTCAGAATATCTCAGGGAAGCTTTCCCTGTTGCTGATCCATCACAGAACACCATTCCTGTTATGTTGCTTTTGGAAGCCATCGGTATAAAGCAGAGACTTGGCAAATTTCATAGTTGGATGATATGATAATCACTTCTGCCAAAACAGAATTATAGAAGGGATAAAGGAGTTCAAATCCTATGTGTGAAGAAAGATTCATATATTTGGATAGGAATATTGGATTATTCTTGCCTTGGACATTGATCCAATTCTTATAACCCAATTGATCATTAGAAGTAAACCAAACGGGGAAACTCACAGTATTTTCATTCACATTTTAGAAGTAATTATTTTACATTATTGTACCAACCAGTTGTAATTAATTTTGAACTGTGATGAGCAACATACCTGAAACCATAAATGGTAGCATTTCAAGCTGAGGCTTTTGCTTATATCAGTTCAGAAAAGAAATCTAAGATCTTTGTGAGCCCTGAAGCTTGAATTTGCAGCCGTTTCTAATTCTTCTGAGAGACATAATTTGACTTCTCAAGAAGGAAAATGATGTAAGCAAATAATTTGCTGACTATTTAGACATCAAAAAAGAGGAAACCTATTAACTAAGGATGAATGGAATTTTTTACATTCATAGATATGCAGGTCAACTTGTTGAGAATTTCAGTCTGACACAGCCAATTAGCCACAGTACTGTCAGTGAAGTAGGATACAAAAGAATTCTTTATGGTTTTATATAATGGTGTGTGTATGTGTGTGTGTGTGTGTGTAGAGGAGGATGTGATTGTGTAAAGGACAAGCAGAGGGAGTAATCCTATCTCTGTTCAAGAATGGGATGGAAAATTAATTCCAATGAAGCCCTGAAAGGATAGGAATTAGGATGAGTTGAGTAATGGAATAGTTTGAAGGATTTACCAGTATGTAAATATGTATCTGAAAGATCCGGAACGCTCCTACCTTTCCATAGGGAAAGATTTACGATTCTTCTCCACTACACCTTTAAGATGTCCCTGTTCCATGTTGACGTTTAGCTGGATTCCAAGCTGGTTTAAGAAAACTCTGTCTGGTTTGGGACATATCAGTAATTGTTTGCCAGAGGTTTAGCCTAGATTGCCAGCATCAGCTACTGCAAAATACAACCATCCATCCACCCATCTCCTGGACAATTTCTAGGTTGCTGTTCTAACGTTCCACACCAGAAAAACAATCTCTTTTCTTACTGTGAACAGATGTTACTACATATGGATATTTTAGGGGAAATTTTTTTTTGATGCAGTTTACTAAATTAAAGTATCAAAATGCACTTATATATGTAGCAATCTTTTTTTTAAATTTCCTTCCCTGATCACTGTTGCAGTAACTCTCAAACTACTCTGTCTGTAGTTTCATGTTGTAATGTTTCCCTAACAAGTACAGGATCAGTGTGCTGAACTCCAGCATAATTTTTTTAATTATTATTTCTCTTTCCTTGGATTATCCCCTTCACTACTTTCTAATTTTTAATAAGTTCACTGTTGTTGTATTTTATTGTTTTTTGCTATCATTTGAATTAGAACATTTACCGTAGCTCCTAAATAGCTTTATTTGCAGTACTTATTTATTTGGGCCATCTGAGTGCTTATAAAAAGAAAAAAATTATAGCTACAGCATTTCATCAACATACTAATAAACTGTTGTTGTGGGTTTTTTTAAGCAAGCACAAGATACTGGTAGCTCAAGAAAACTGGTGGTTAGGAAAAGAAATTGTTTCTAATAGGTCCAAACCTGTGACCTATAAACATGAGGCGCATGGAGTAATGAGTACATTACTTAGAGATTAATAGTAGTTGCACCAGAGTTTATGGAACCAAACCTAGGAAAACACAAGGAAGGACTGTTTATTAATGGGGCAGCAACCACTCACTAGACAAGCAGATATTCCTGCCCCTGCATCCAATAGCCACTCAAAGCACAGAGATTTGCCCCAAAGAAAGTAAAGTGTGGCAGGCAAACTCTATTACAATACTTTAGTTGCTGGAAGCTAGAACCCCACTTGAACAGCAGTAAAGGACTATATGGTCGGTTTCCAGAATTAATTGCCAGTTCTTGTGACAGTACAATCTGGCAGTTTACATTTGCCTTTCTGCTCATTCTGCTCTTCATGGGAGAGCAAAAAACACTCCAAAAAGCCTAGAAAGAGCATCAAACTTTGTTCTTCCCCAAGTTGTATCCTATCAACATGAAATTAAATGATCTCTCTAAAATATCTCACTGAATAAGTAATAGGGTATCCCGTTTGCCAATTTATGAATTTTGAACATACTGTATGAACTTCCTTACTACATATTCATCTGTAACACTGTCAGATCTATTTATTCATGGCATCTGCAAATCATGCCCAAAGAAACTCACAAAAGTTTCATAAGAGATATTATTGCTATCAGAAGATTTGCCATTTATAGGTTTTTATCAATAGGGGAAAACATTCACAGAATCTAATTTTAAAAAAAATGAGATTAAAAATACTTGGCAGTTGATTTTTCCAGTATCAATAATTGGTTGCTTGTATTTAATCAGTGTTTTTCCAGAATGAATTTCTGTACTTTCAGTGAAGGAACTGCCTTCTGCTAGCTACATGGTTTCCAGAATGTTGTTTATGATTCACCTAGAAGGAATTATACAGATCAAAGCTTTTGGCTGAGTATTTTCCCTAAGAATTTTTGTTCAGACCTGGAAAACTACAATATGACATAGGGAATCTGTTTCTTTTTGTGATTTTCCCCCCTCTTGTGGATCTGTGCCTGAGTAGTTCTGGGAAACTAGCAACCTCATTGTATTTTAATTAGAAGATTTAATTTTTCCCTAGCAACTTGTTTTGATGTAAAATAACAAAGACATCAGAAGCTGTCAAATCAAGCAATTCTGTGGGAAAAACCTGCTTGAGTAAGACTATTATTATAAAACTCAGCTTCAGAAGGAAGCAAATAAATATGGCAGAATGGTATGTTTTTAAGGCAAGAGCAGACCAAACATTGTGTTCATATAATTCCTTATTCATTCATTTTCACAGACACTGGGTGGACTTTGGGCCAGTCATTCTCTCTTAGCCCAACTCACTTCATGAGGTGAGTTTTGAGTCATTTACTCAAATAATAAAGGTAGCATTAAAAAACTCTTTAAAAAGTTGTGGCATATGGACCAAGTTTGCCTGGAAATAAAGCACACAATAAAACGTCTGTCTTGGGCACTGGGTTGGAAGGACAGAAAATAGAGGTCAGCTCCAGATGACTTCCTTTCTAGTCCACTATCTGAAGCAGCTGTTTCATTCCATTTAATGTGAAGGTTGAATCTTGTTCCATTTTCAAAGTTCCTCAATGGACACTATAGCTTATCATGATTTGAACTGCTGGCATTGTCCCAACACTGCAACAACAAAGCCGTCTGGAGGAGCTGCTAAACCATCCTTTCAGTCCAACAAGGCATGCTTTTATTGGACATGGTTCTTTCCCTTCAGAATGAACATTTCTATCAGCAAAGCATATAAGCCAATAGATTTGCAGAATCCAACATAAACATATCACAACTGTTTGTTAAAAATCCACAACAGCCTACATCCAAACTAAGTAAAAGGAATCATAAAGTGTCAGGCTGGAAAGCACAGCAATCAAAAAACAAAAGAGAGAGATGGATATGTGAAGACTGGAAAGATATTATGAAGAAATTAAACAGATTTCATGCGATATATGAGGGGGCATTTTTCACCCCATTTTATAACAGAATAACAAAGTTGGAAGGGACCTTGGAGGTCTTCTAATCCAACCTCCCTGCTTGGGTAAGAAACACTATACTATTTCAGAAATTCCTTTTCTTCTTAAGAAAATCTAATCCATCACTCATCAGTTCTATCATCTCTGAATCTTTTGTATTCATGTCCCTTTCAGCCTTCCCCACCAAGCCTGCAATTTTCAAACCATCTTCCTTTTCCTTCACATCTGCCACATCTGTTACCCTTCTCTTCCTGTTTCTCTAATTGCAATTGTATGAGCATAATACCAAACAAGAGAGTAACTCAGCCATTGCTCTTTTTTCTTTTTCCATTTTTTAGGTGTGCTATCCTGCTGTTCATTTTTAAAAGCATTGTCTTATCACTGGTTTATTAATGGGAAAATACAGTTTTATGGTACATGTACAGTGCTCTAGATATTGGAATATTTTTTGGTTGTTGAAGAGAATATGGTGCAACTGATAGCTGGCTTCTGATATAGAATAACAAACAACTCTTCCTGCCCATTTCTTCAGAACGAAATCCCTTAAATGGAAGCTACATTAGATTTGAACGTATTTAAATATATAAAAAGTATTTCAAAGCAGAATCGTTACTTTAGAGCTGTTACAGCTTTCTCCATTCATTCATGTGTTTGGTTTCACAAAACACATTCATTTCTCTTTTTGTGTTCCATAGTGTGATTTGCATGCTTGGCAGAAAACTGCATCTGATTTTGAGGGAGGAAGATTAAGCATAGTGAGAGGCACAAGAAAATCATCATAGAATTGGTAAATATTGTAACAAACAACCAGTAACTTGGAATTGAAATTCCTGCCAAAGTTCCAGGCATTAGAAAGACATTTAAAGACATTTCTGCTTGCAGGAAAAGCATTAGTTGTGAATAGAACATTACTCATGAGGTATTCTGTTTCTCAAAAATAAGCATTTTCTTTATTAATTTTGGTTATGCTTTCTGTCAATTATATTGTCTAGAAACTACTTGTTCCACTTCAGAATTTCCAGAAGTAATTAGCTAGTCTCACAGAAAGAATGTGCCCCAAAGGTTTTTGCTTTTTCAAAAGGCAACTGAACTTCATTTTTTTCCTTGAAGATGTTTTGCTTCTCGTCTAAGAAGCTTCGCGTCTTCAAGGAAAAAACAAAGAAAGTCCAGTTGCCTTTTGAAAAAGCACCTTTGGGACAACCATGACCTGGATGACTGAGAATCTCCATAGATATCACAGAAAGAATTTCAGTTTCCTTTCTAAGAGAAGGTCTCCAGCGGGAGCATGGAATGTTTTAAGACTTAATCTTCAGAACTCTATGTTTAGGAGTCCTGAATTTATTTTTTATTTTTATTTATTTGTCAAACATGTAGACAATAAGTACAGGTGAAACTCAAAAAATTAGAATATCGTGCAAAAGTTCATTTATTTCAGGAATGCAACTTAAAAGGTGAAAC